>JAODUG010040569.1:0-17162 GCA_027564795.1 Aphredoderus sayanus | reverse complement strand
TGTTGTCCTCGGGTTTCAAACTCACACCTTGTTGTGCCAGCAGTGCACATCATATGTGTGTGTAAGCTGTAGAGTTAAGTTTAGCGCCCTCTATCTGCCACAAAGAGGTTGTGATTTGGGTCATCACAAGAGTTAACTACCAGGTCATCACCAGTAAATGGAATGCCAATTAACCAAATACTGTACAGTTTCTAAGTAAATAAGTGCTTGCGTGAGTTTTCCAAGTGGTACCTTGAAAATGTCTAATATGCATTTGTGTGTGTGCATGTGTGTGTGTGTGTGTGTGTGTGTGTGTTTGTGTTTATTTGTGCATACGTGTGTACATGCAGTGCACTACAGGACCCACTAAAAGTTCAAGAGCATTTCAAACTCTACTGTTAAACTGTATTACATTAACACCATGATTCAAAGTCTGTCATAATTGAAACACCATTCATAGTTACAAATATTTGTGACAGATTTTTTACATATGGTTTCATTGATGACATCAGGCACCCTGATGAAGTGAAACTCAACTTTATCAAGTGTATAACATGTACCAAAGAAACATCATGTTCAATACCAAAATATTAATGTGGTATGATCTCCCATCAAAGATGTCCTGGGTTCAATCCCCAACAATTCTAATGTAAGCAAGCCTACAGTACTGTACTAATGTAAATGTTTACATTGTAAATAATCTGCAAACCTAAATTGATCAAAAACATCTATTTATATATTTGTTATTTATTTTCACTGTCAATATACTGCATTATCACAAAGGACTTCAAATCTACTGTATTTGGTTATAGTAGGTAAGGTTAGGTTAGGTTCTCTTTATTGTCCCACTGTACTGTAACACTATGAAATGACAACATCAGTGACAACATCAACAAAATCACAGAGCTAATACAGGAAACTCATACAGTGTACAGTGTTACAGTGTTCAAGAATGCAATACACATGGATTGTTCAAGAAATGCAACAAGAGTGCTATTGTATCTGCTATTAAGCATAGCAATGCCTCTATATGGATAAAAGAAACATGAAGTTGTTTGGGCCTACAGACAGTAGACCTGAAACAACGGACCTGAGGTCAAAATCTCAAACTCGCTCTGGAGGAGTGACAATCCGTTATATTTATCCCAGTGGGGCAATTCAAAGCACTATCACAGCTTCTTCCCTCATCAGTAAAACTGGACAGTTGCAGTCACTGTTGATTGGCCCAAAGCATATGTAACAATTCCAAGCTCCATATCTTTGTAAACAAGGCCTGCATGTGTACACACACTATAAACACACCCTGACATGCAAGCATATATGATGATGTTAGTTCTTCTTGCACACATATAGGTGTAGTTACGTTGTAAGTAAACGTTCTTTCTTCATTTTATCCATTTTAATGAGCTAGGTAGCCAGCACCAGACTTAAAATAAAATGTTTCCCATTTCTTCCGCTGGCCCTGCATGTGGACGGACAGTGGTTGACCTTGGCTGTGTTGCATTGTTACAACAGCTTGCCTGTTGACAACATTGAGTTGTGGCCTGGCATCAAACCGCACCCCAGCCACACTCAATGTTTATGTCTACAAATCAAAGGCAATGGGTTTATGTTATACAGCATTATGGACAAGATACTCTCTAAAGCAGTCTCATGCAGGAGGTTAATGGTCCATGAGGCATTGCAGCAGATAGGAATGTACCACAGAGATGGGAGGGTGGAACAGACCAGTGGTTTACAGCAAAAATGTCTTTATTCTCACAAAATAAGATTTTTAAAAACACATTTCTGAAAACCAGCTCCAAAGTTCTCAAAGGTAGTTTCATTGCTTCATCATAGAATACTTATGTTTTAATGTCATTTGCTGGACATTAACTGTGTACAAATAGTGCAATTAATGAATCACCTTATATGTAATACAGTGTTGTAACTGCTTTGGATGTGATAAGAAGCACTTTGTCTTATTCCTGTCTTATTAACTGAAAAACAAGTATGTCAAACAGGAGCTGGCCCGGAAGTGATAGGTGTCAGGATTGTTTTTGACAAGATTTGACAATGTATATACAGTATTGTGTTTATTGTAGGTCTAGTGTAACTTTGTGAATATTTGTGTGTGTGTGTGTGTGCACATGTGCGTGTGTGTGTGTGTGTGTGTGTGTGTGTACATGTGTGTGCATGTGTATACAGAGCCAGATTAGAAATAGGCCTCTCTTCAGGCATCACTTTTGAGTGAGCAGAAATCATTGTGGCAAGTGTGTGCAGTCAGGCTGTTTTGTGTTCATGTGAGCACAGCGAAAACACACACTTAATCCGCCTGTATGACACTTGACATCAATTTGTCCCTGTAGGGTAGGGTCCTCTAAACCCTCTCTCTCTCTCTCTCTCTCTCTCTCTATCTCTCTATCTCCCTCTCTCTCTCTCTCTCTCGCTCTCTCTTTCATACTCTCTTTCACAGTCCTTTACAAATGGCTACCGAGGGCTCCTTGAGCAATGCACTTTTAACCCCAGCTAATCCAGTGCAGCTGTTGATTATTCAGCAGCGGATTTCAAGTACGAATGCATGTGTGTATATGCCCCTTCCCCCATGGTGTTGCTGTAAACAAGGAAAATATTGACAAACAAGTTAAAAACCTCATGATATTAATGTTGCTAGTAAAATTCAAAATGCACATGCTTCATAACACATGATGATGTAACACATTGAAGGACATATTTGAATTTGATTTAAAATGTTCAAGATGTATCAATTTCTGATATTTCTTAGAAACAATCATTTTTATTTTATTTTGGCTCTTCAATATGTTCATCATATGCTATTTAAAAATGCATCCTATATTTCTATCTGCCCTGATGTCATTTTCCCTCAAATGCATCTGTCTCCATCTGAAGCCAAATGGATAATTTGCCTTCCTTCCTTGCTTGTACTCCACCATGGTCCATTCCAGGTTGCTTCAGCCATAAATCCTGTTGAGGTGAACTGATCTGGTCACATCACCACAGGACCTAAGTGTGCACAGGATGCAAGTGTGCTGGAGATACACACAGGATTTATTGCTGTTTCAGAGAGGCTTGTCCTGAAGTCTGTTTTGCAGTTGTGAACTACATGTTGCACAGACAGTACAGCGCTGTTTACTGTCACAGCTTTGATACACTCAGAGTGAACTGTAAATCACAATACATTATTTTGTTATATGCGAGTGCCTAGGTTTGACAGCTACAATTGGCTACAGTTGGTTAGGCTATTTATCTGCATGGTAACTATGCTCCAAAATTATAATTCTAATATAAAAGTAATATAAGGTGGTGTTAACTGGTTTGTGCAGACAGACAGTGGTCACAAATGATGAACCATTACTTTCAAAACTGAAAAATGTATTTTTCTCCTCCTTCAAAAAAAACTCCTGGCCCTCACTTTGAAAACCACTGAGCAGATGAATGATGTTGATGAACCAACAGACCTTCATCATTAGCCAAGTAATCTTTTATATTATCTGACGTCGGCAGTCACAATGTAAGAGTAAAATGCAGCTGTCATTTCAGCTGTCAGATGCTAAGATGCTAGTGGAAAACATTCTAATGCTAATAGCATTCATATTACTTAAGTACTATTTGCAACCAAGTGTCACAGCCTGTCTCTCTCTTTCTCTCCCTGGGTGGTTTCCAGTGTCACCTGTCCTGTGTTCCAGAGCTGGTGAACATAGCAGGAGGCATGCCGATCAGTAACAAGGCCCACCTGTCAGCATAAGTAGAATAGCAAGAGGACTCCTGCATGCCTGCTCATGAAGATGTGGCTTTATTTAATCTTAAAGTAGTTTCCTAGATTGTTTTTTTATTTGTATATAGCCTGATAATCAATAAGACTGGACACAGTAAGAAATAAAGAAAAAATTATCTTTATTTTTGTGGGGTTTTATTCCCTGATTGCACTCACGGAGCACAGTTTTAATCCTTCAATTATGAGCTTTTGGATAACAACAAAAAATATATCTAACTTTTCCTAAAGTTCCTAATATTGTACTTCAAAATAATCTACTTCAAAAATATGCTCTGTATCCAACAGAATACGCTCAAGCATAAGTAACAAAAGAAAAATAAACAAACTACATTGTTTGAGCCACACACTTCCATACAATGAGAAATCAAACTTTGTTTACAATTAATCATTGTTGATTAACTATAGATTAGTTCGGGCAACTCACTCTCAGTTGTGTCTGTCTTCCTGGTTAACTCACAGTGGCTCACTAAACTCTAACTCACTAAATCTCACTCCTAACTCCTTAATCACCAGATGTTCCCTTCAATCTCTATTTTGAACGGCTGTCCCTCTAAGTTGGAGAGTGGACTTGACTAACTAAATCCCATTAAATAAATGTATTCTGCCATCAAAACACCCTCGGACATATAATACACAAGGGTATACTACAATGAAGTTGTTTGTAGCCATTATTAGCGTGTTTTTAACCGTTACATTTAAAGATATTTCTACTTCCTTCGCATACGGCTCTAGCTGTTTCTCGCGAAAGTGCTTGACGCATGCTCATTGCTTTTAGGAGTTGAGAGAAGCGGCTTAAACAAACCGCCATTGCTAGGAACCTCGATGTATCCTAACCAGGAAGTGTTCAGGAGATCCTCAGGTGAGTCCCCCACGCTCACAAAGCAAGGCTTTTAAACCTATTGTAAGCATACTGTGATGACAAAGACCGAGCAACACACTCGTAAATGTAAGTGAACTAGAATAATGTCCTACCTTTGATGCATGGTTGTTAGCGTGTGTTTACACATGCATGTTAATGTTGTAATACAGTACAGGCTGAGATATAAATGGCATAGATAAAATGATAAAAATAGATAAAAATGCACAAGAATGTCTCTTGGATGGACATATCATTGTCCAGAATCAGAAGTACTCCATATGATAAATAAAAATAGGGGATATCATTGGCTTATATGTTGTTGTAAGTTAATGTTGTAATACAGTCCAGGCTGAGATATAAATGGCACAGGGACATAAGTTAATATTGTAATAAAGTCCAGGCTGTTAAACAGGGACATAAAACCGTAACGTGCATGTGTAAACAAACACTAACAACATGACGTTGCACGGAACCGTGACATATTGACTTTCAATATTCATCTCTTCTGATGTTTGCTAATATTGCTTGCAATGTCATATATCCCACCTAATAATTATGTGTTTTAAGAATGCTGACCATGGTGCCTCTCAGGAGAACCACCAGTTGCATGGGCCTTGTAGCACTATGGCCTCCCACGTCTGTGATCTGAGCTATAGTGCCACCTCCTCAGCTCCTGGTGAAATGCTGACTCTGCAGTGATGCACAAGACGATTGAAGTTTATTAGATTAAGGTTTTTCTTTTTATATTTATTGTAATTATATAATGGTAACTTGCCATTTGTTTGTTTTACTTGAATAAATTATCTATTGTCCCTTGCATTTATGGATTAATTATAACCTGGTATCTTAGATAACCAAATAGACTAAAAAGGCTGTAATGTTTGAAATGTGGGTATGGAAAAATAATGCTACAGAAGTTTAGTTACGAAGTCATGCTTGCATTCATATCACACTGTGCTTAAAAATATATAGGAATACAAAAGTGAGCAATAGATGCTTTATCAGTGCTGATCATAGACTTATTAGGTGCTGATCCATCAAGAAAGGATAACATTATGAACTTGGCCACCGTTTATTTCTTGCAGCAGCCTGTAAGATGAGCATTTAACCTACACTGACTGGTTTTACGTATGGCTGTAATCATATTTGTAATCATCATATCTATAATTGTTATCATGTCGCATTTTGTTTCAAATGCTTCTGTGCGGCAGTGGTACAGTGGGTAGAGCGAACGAGAGGTGTTTGGAAAGTCGCTGGTTTGAATCCTGTTGCAGTGCACTTTGATTAAATATGCTAGATATGCGTTATACTGTGCAGTCCATATACCAACGTTTTTGTTTGTAAATGGTCCCAGACATGCTATAAGTAAATAGACAGACACAGTGTAATTTATTTTATAGCTGTGAAGTTACATTTAAATCACAATTACAGTTCCAGGTAATGTAATAAACGATTGGATGTTGGGTGTAGTTTTAACATTGCATTTGCATCACATGAAAATGACGATACCGTGAGAACAGATACTTAACCGGTAACGTAACCGGTATGTCCCGGCCTAAGACGCGACCTCGGTTGTTCGAGCAAACACAGAGACGCCCAAGCCTATATCGCTAGAGCGTCCTTAAGGTGTTGAGAGAGGTTGAACTGTGCATGGCTCCCAGCTGGCCACCGTTACAAAGCCAATTAAACTACAGGTATACAATGAGATTAATGGAATAGCAAAAGTTAGCAAACTCATTTAGAAAATGTTTCTGCATAGTCCTGTTAATGGATAATAGACTGCATAACATTGGTTAAGGCTATATAGTCTGAGTCTAACATGAAGGTTGTGATTGGCTCATCAACAGTCTAATTCACCGCAGCTGTTCCACGCTGCTCGTTAGTGCTGCTATGCTCGAGCATGTGCCTCCTGCTTGTTCACTACCTCATACTGCTGATCTCGGCAATGGAGTAGTGAGTGAGATTTAGGAACTAAGAATTAGGAACCACTGGTTAAGAGATTTGGGACGCAGCCAGTGTAACCATCCGGACTCGATGTACATCAATCAGAACCATCTATAATCAGTACGAATCTACAGTATTATTCAACACACAGATAAACCTTTTAGGTGTATTACATGTTCCCAATCCTCATTTCTCCATTATGTCGGCACTAATACACTTTTGACTCACTAGTTATCTCTTCCGGTCATTTACCGGTCATGTACCTGTACCTCCTTTTGATGGTGGTGGACAGGGAAGCCATGCGACATAAGAAGGAGTAATTCTTGGGAAATGTTTCCCGTAGGACTCCGGAGGCAGTTGCAAGGTACTGACAGGTCTGAAGGGCTACATGCTCTGCCGTGAAAGAGGTAAAGCAGCAGGTGTGGGATAAGTTCGGAGAAGACATGGAGAAGGACTTTCGGTTGGCACCGAATTGTTTCTGGAAACCATCTTAACTGTGTAGAGTAAGGATGGGATGCTGTTGACCTCAACTAAGGTGGCCATTTTGCAGTGAATAGGAACACTTTGAGGAACTCCTGAACCCTCCTGACTAACTCTATGGTAGAGGAGTTGGAGGTTGAGGGGTAATCAAAAGGAGGTGCTGGAAAGGAGCGTTCGGCTGATAGTTGAACCTCAGATTGAAGAGGAACAATGCGGTTTTTGTCCTAGTCATGAAACAGGGACAAGCACCAGGGTTTTGTTTGCAAGTGAGAAGAAATTAGAGCGGGAGATTGGCTGGGGAATAGAATTGGAAGTTTAGTTTCTCTGAGATGGAATTTCCAAGATGGAATTATATGGCCAAGAAATCACAGGACACCATTTGACAAGATGGCGGCATTGAATGAGAGCCAGATATCGCAATCATTCATCGCAATTGAGCATTTTCACTCTTATTAGTTACTAATATCAGACAATATCACAGGTTCACTAGTGCTACGTGTGAAGAAAACTGAAACATGATATCAAGGATATGGAATAAACCGCTTTCCATATATAAGGATTTACTTTGCCAATGGAAAAGTGAATCCTTTGTTTACAAAACAAAGGATTTTTCCTGAAAATTAATGATCAAATAATTTTCTTTTAATTTATGTTGTATATTAGAGTCAATAATTTGGCAGTGACTTAGATTATGTACTTTAAGACTTTTGACAAGCGATGAATTCTTTCCTCCTTCACTTTCCTTCAGAAGAAAAGAAAAACAATCCCCAATAGTGAGCTGAAGGGTTGAACGAGAGGACATAGGCTCTTGTAGAACATATGCACTTAATATTAGTACCATAAAGCTTGTAAAATTAAAAGCTATTTTGGAACATAGAAAAAGAAATATTTATGTGTCTGGCTCGGGATAGAGGTTGTTTTATCTCAGGGCAAAAGAGGCCTGTCAGGGTACAGGTAACCACTGTCAACACGCTAAGCAGAGGAGGAGTTCCACATGTGAGCAACTGGGTCCCCCTTTCATATAGCATATGCGTCAGTGGCACACGTCTGGCTAGTGACAGACACAAACCTCCACAATCTGCTCCCAATTACCATACAAGGCCAAGAGAAGGGGAATAGCCTCCTGTAGTTGTAGAAAACTCCTGCTTATGTTTTGAGATAAAGGTGTGCTAAGTATGATTTCTCCCCTCAGGCACGTTTGTGGAGTTAACTTTTATTCAGCTTACACAACCTTCACAGTATTTTATTGCAGCCACTGTTGAGCTCTGTCTTCAGTGTCAGACTGCATAATAGCTCCTCCCCTGATGTCTGAGCAGCTCCAAGCAGTATTGAATGGAGTAGGCAGGGGTGGAGTCTGACTTTGTTGGGGAAGGGAGGGGTGGTTCAGAACTCTTATGAGTTCATGAGTGTCATTCATACCTCTAAGTCAGCTACATTAGTGTAGCTAGTGAGTCATAGAACAGCCTCTTTGTCGACAGGAGGGAAAAATGAGAGGCTCAAAGAAAAACATTGTCCACATGGGTTGTTTGATTGAAAAGCTGCAAAAAGCAATTCTGATTGTGAGAATGAGCAGACCCCTCATATTAGCAGACAGCAAACATCGTAAATCGTGCAGTGGTCTCTGTTTATGCTGAGTTGACCTCTAAATGCCCTCTGGGCTGCCTTACCCTCAACACTATTGATACGGTTTATTTTCCTTATCTGTCATTTATGCATTCGGTCAGTGTTGCACCATATTTGGTATATTTGTGTTCATTCCGTTGGGTCATTATTTTTCAACATTATTCATCACTGTTTTCTTTGTTTTATGCATGTTTTTATAAGCCAACTTGTGTTCTGTGTTTGGTTCAATGATTTTGCTTTTGATCTTTATGTAATACCTGTTGCTCATAGTATATACAGTATACAGTAATAATGATATATTATCTAATGAGTTGTGTTTTTACATTTACATTTCACATTCTGCTAGACAAATACAGTTTTTGTGGTACCAGGCATCCATGAGGTTATTGCGATACATACCTTGCTCAAGGACACATAAGCAGCTGTTGTCAAGAAAAAGTAAAGCTTTCTTATTTAGTTTTACAGCCACACCTTCCAGTGAGAAGCTAACTTATTCCTTGGTCATCATCTCATCCTGTCTCATGGGGTTAGATGTGACTCACTGCATGAGGACAAAACACATACAAATCTGTTTACATTTGTGTTGTCTGTGCACTTATAGCATCTGCAATAGGACTGACAGCAAAGCAATACCTCTGCAGCGAGCAGAGGGACAGTATTGCTTCTGCTGCTTGCTGCTTCCTATTGACTTGTTGGTGGTACAGTAGCAGCAGATATTCAATGTGTACACTTCCTTCGGAGTTCTCCATGGAGTAATGCTATAAAAATATATTGTAAAAATATTTGTAGATTTAGTCCTTTAACGTAAACCAGTGGACATGGCGTGAGCTACTATGTCCCACAATGTATAGTCTGTTGGGTCTCTGTTTTTCTGTTGGGTAGATGGTGTGTGTGTTTATATTTGCACACATCTTAACGCGCACACATCCCATATTGTGTGTGTCACAGCCTTAATATACTCACTGCCTTAACACTGAAAGACCATTATGTTGTGAGATAATAAAAACAGAAACACTTTCTTTCACACCCTCTCGCTCAGGCCCCCCCCCCCCACACACACACACACACCAGTGAAATGCTCCTAACACACACATACATGCACAGCCAACATGCACTGAACATTTACGACCTTAACATTCCTGGAAGGTCAAGCAATTTATCAAGTCCTGAACATTATGGTTTCAATTACACTGCCTATTGTGGAGAGCAGCTTTTTAAGCAGGTTCATTTGGCCCAGTAGGGGAGGTCCAATCCTTCTGCTTAACACCATGTCCGTTAGCCTCACACCCCTCACCCAAAATCAGGCTGATGAGCAGTATGCTGGACCTTGCCTTTCTCTGTGGTGCTCGCTCCACCCCTCCCCATCCATCTGTGGCTTGGGTGTGGACTACCGGGGTGACAGGGCCCAGATCTTTTCCTCTCCCTCTCTCTCCCTCCCACCTCTCCCTCTTTCTCCATCTTCATCCCTCACTCCATCAATCCCTAGGCCTTCCCCTCTCCCTTTTTAACTCCTCTCACCACCTTTCTCCCTCCCTCTCTCTCTCTCTCTCTCTCTCTCTCTCTCTCTCTCTCTCTCTCTGTGGTAGAGTGGTGATAAATCCCCCTTTTATTACAGGAGAATTCCTCTCTCTCTCTGCAGGTCTGACAGCTCCTGGGTTGCATCCCACCATCCTTCTATCCCTCTGTCTCTCCCTCCCTTTATCCCCCCATCCCTCCCTCCATCTGGCCCTTATTACCGGCTGCTGGGGATGTGGGGGGGTGGTTGTGGTGCAGACATCACGCCATCACACCCTAGGAGAGGAGAGGAAGGAATGGCGAGATAGAGGTATGGAGGGAGGGGATGATTCACAGCAAGGCTTGGGCAAGCAAGGAAGTGGAGAGAGAGAATGACAGCGAGAAAAACAAGAAAGATGGAGGGAATACAGATAGAGGATAGGAGAGGACACCTTGGCCTTGACAAGAAAGAGGAGGGTGGTGGAAAAATGGAGAGCTGCAGAGAAGAGCCTCAGCACTAAATAATTTCAAACATCATGTACAATTACTTGAATCTTCAACCTTTAACTTTTTAACTTATCAAATTTCTTTTTTTCTGTAAAAGACTTGAAGCATGTATATTTGTTGTTTTGACTCAAAATAAGCATTCATTGATATAGAAACAATAGCAAATGATTTGGACGAGTAGAAAGTAGAAAGTAATAGAAAGTAGAAAAGAAAAAAACAAAAACAAAGCACAAATGAACCATTAGATCCACCAAATGAGGTGGATCTAATGGTTCCTTTGAGCAAAATATGTTCACCTCATTCAGTTACCAGTGGCACGAGCATGTGTGTCTGTCTACGGGTGTGCATGCATATGGTCCTGCACAGTGTGCTCACGAGTTATAAAAGCATTATATTTGACTATAATAACTTTCAAGTTAACCCAGTCACCTTGTGACCCCTGTAAAATCACTTTGCACTAGCATGCTCTCTCTGTTTGTGTGTGTGTGTGTGTGTGTGTGTGTGTGTGTGCGTGTGCGTGTGTGTTTATGGAGAGAGAGAGAGAGTGCGTGTGCATGTGTGTTTGTTAAACGTCTCTGTCCAAATCAGAATCACCAGTGAAAACAATTCTCTAAAGAAGTAGTTCTCAAAGTAGTGAGATGATTCCAGGAGCTATAGTTTTATTTATTCATTGTCCACAACAATGAAATCAAAGAAATACTATGCAGTCAAATCTGCATAGTATTGTTCTATAAAGAAAATTAAGACTGGGCTTGTTTTCTCAGACATGCCCAGGTTTAAACATTCATCACACCACCAGCAGCAGAAGTCCTTTGAGCCTCATTGAAAAACGATAATGGACATAATTTGGCTGGAAAATGGTACAATGTTAAAGAGATTTTGGAAGTAGTGTGTGTGTGTGTGTGTCTGTGTGTGTGGCCTGGCAGATACCAAACATACAAGTGCCTGAGGAGTGTGTAATAAACACAACTGCTTTGGACAAGCTGGTCTCTCTCACCAAATAATCTCTTTTGGCTCTTGACCACAGATATTCAGCCTCACAAATACTGGACCCTGGAACAGTTTAATAACCACAACACACACACACATGAACACACACAAGAGAGAGAGAGAGAGAGAGAGAGAGAGAGAGAGAGAGAGAGAGAGAGAGAGAGAGAGAGAGAGAAAAAGAGAAAGATTCAATAACCATATTTTACTTCAATTTCACAATAGTCATATCCTACATCCTGACATTGCACAATACAATGCTACACCTATGCTCATGCACCTTGTACTGTAGACCTTCACTAGAATGTATTACACCTTAAATAGTACCCTATTTAGAGTTTTTATTTTAACATTCTGACAGAATTAGGTGCCATCTGTTTTCCTTGATCCTACACACTACTGAATACAGTATATATACGGTATACTGTATATAGTATACATACAACATTAATTTATGAAGAGACATCTACAGTAAGTACCTATAGAGCCATCCCCAATGAATGATAACCATGGCAATTTACAGTATCACTTAACCCATTACGTAATAGTCCTCTATTTGTGGGATTTGGGAACTAGGTATGTGATGTATGTCTGGAACCTAGTCCTCAGACTGACTGCTAATAAAATAAAACTCAAATTAGCCTACCTATTTGATATAACTTATTATATGTCTTCATCTTATCATTTAACATAGTAACATTTCAAATCATTGTTTATTAAAATTAACAAATCAGTTCGTTGCCTAACCATCAGTATTCATTATTTCCACTATTAAGTTGATGTATAGTGTATAGTGTTTAAAATAGACCCTTCTTATATTTAATTTGACCACTGACCAAAAAGGAAAAGAAAATTAAAAAACATTGCTGTCTGAAGCTTCAGATTGGATTATGAATCACCCCGGCCACAAAATAATCAGGATAATTTCTATTCATTATTACACCTTCATTTATCTGTGAAAGGAGGCACGGGGAGGAGCTGTTATAACTCTGAGGGATAACAATACCATTAAACAACCCGCGCTGCAAATATCAATCATTGTTGCCGTTAACGTCCCGGCAGCCTATTGCATTGGCCTCTCTCTTCCTAATGTCCAGCCATCTGTGTGTGTGTGTGTGTGTGTGTGTGTGTGTGTGTGTTTGTGTGTGTGTGTGTGTGTGTTTGTGTGCTGGGGGGCTGTTACATTCAAAGCCCTTTAATCAACAATCACTGCATCTGGGCTTGATAATGAATGGCGTTGTTTATGAGCCCTCTTGGTGACAAATGCACACATGCGTGATGCTATCATTTGAATAAGAAATTAGATATGTTTTTCTCTAAGGATAAACAAGAGGCGTTCCTTAATAAGAATTTCTTGGCAGGGTTGTTATGATGAAGGTGGTGATGACTATGATGAGAACAGATTTTCTCAGCCAGTATTATGTTGTGGCAATAAAACCGTGGGGTAGAAACAAAATGGAATTAGCAAGCCAATTGTTTTGGCCTTGATGATGTGTGACGTGGAGGCAATATTCAGGATCTGAATGTGCTGGAATATCTGGATTTATTGAGTAACTAATTTAGCACATCCAACAAAACGTACTGTGAGAATTACTCTCACACCATGAGTGTGTTTCTTAAACCCACCCCTGTGATGTAGCAGTGCTGAGGTATGCAGTATGCTCTTTATTGTGTTTATTTCCCATTCTGATTTGTTAGCAGAATTTCCCGACATGCAATACATCTACAGGATCCTCTGTGTGTGTTAAAAAATTGTAAAATTGAAAGACTATAATATATATCATCAACACTGCAGGAGGTGTGAAAATAATAAATATTGAAAGTGTAGGTTACTAAACGAAACAAAACTAAATTAATGTTTATTATCACTCATTTTGAACACATGACCACAAATCTACATTTGTATTTATTTTTGACAACGACCACGTTACCTACTGTATGTGGAATATATACATTTTACTAAATAATACATTGACATTTATAAAGTAAATTCAGTCAAATAAAATTTGTCAAATGTTTAACATGTTTGTCGATATTTGAGAGTGGACAATTATTTAACCAGGGCAGTTAATACTTAAACAAACAAAAATTAAATTTCAAATAATTAGTTAATGTGATCTTTTGACAGTAGTAGTATTAAAAATAGATAATGGATCATGAGAATGTCCTTCTCAGCCCCCAACAGGCAATGATCCTGTTTTCTGTGTGATACTTTCCCAGTGGAATATCTGTGGAGCGCTGTTACCGGCCCACAGTGGAATACTGATACAGACCTGACTGAGGCTCCCTGGGAGCTGAGCTGTCCATTCCTTTGACAGTCATCTCAGTGGTTCTCTGCCTTAAGCTGTGGAAGAGTCCAGCCTCATACAGACGGCAGCACCCATTGGCTCCACATCAGCCAGCAACATTGATAGAGACAGCCGCTCAGCGCTGACACTGATGGCTTCTCCAGAGTGTTTGAAAAGCCATTTGCCTGCCATTTTAGCTATAGCACTGCTAGCTTTATGATACACACGTGTGTAGAAAGACAACCATTTTTAGGACAATTTGAAAGGGGCTGCAATTACTGAGCGTGTACTTGGGTCTTGGGATTAGAATTAAGTGATGTTTTCTTTTTATTATTTTATAATTTATTGTTATATTATTAATTATATTGTATATGTCTCAGAAATATCTGAATGTAAATGGTGTGTGAATTGATTTCTGTTCAAAGCATCAATAAAAATATATGGATGGTGCCAAAACATGTTATGAATTATCTGCATTTAAATGTTAATCTCTGTGTGTGCATGCGTCTGTCTGATATAGTGCATATCCACCTTCCCTGATCCTTCACCATACCTCCTCTGATCCGGCAAGTTGATTGACCACTCTCTCTCACTCTCTCTGTCCATCCATCTGGTCGAGCGAGGTTGTCTGGGTGTGCCTGGTGATGCCTGGTCCCACTAGGTGACAGTGACAGCTGAATTATCCCCCCAGACCACTGCGTCTGATTATCAACAGAGAAGTTATCAAGGATCTGAGCTCTGGGGTGTGCCCCAGCCCCCTCCCCTGGCCCCCAACAACCGTCCAAAACAATCCCCTGTCACCCCTCGTCAAAGGAGGGACGCTTTCTCCAAAGCCTGCCACCCGACCCACTTGACAGGTAATCTCAACAATAACAATTACTGCCTTTACTAGTGTCATAAACAAGTGGTGTGACCCAGGCAGGCCACAAAGGCTTTCTAAATCACAATGCAGAGGTCTAAAAACATGCCAACAGCCAACAGGTAACAGTTTGCACTAGGATCTGTGTGGTGTGTGTGTGTGTGTGAGAGAGAGAGAGTGGGTGAGAGAGAGATAGAGAAAGAGTATGTGTGTATGCTAGGTCTGCTTTTTGTTTATGGAGACGTTAGGATTTTACATATTAATTTTCAAAACTGAATATTTTAGGTCTAATTTTCAAATGCAATTATTTATGCACTCACCAACCATGTACCCAGGACTGTTCACCTTTATGCATTGATTACACAATTTGATGTGTGTAAAATATTATTGATTTAGTAAATACTAGTAAATAATGTGTCACAGTAAACCTCAGTAAAAAAGATAATGAAAATGAAATGTTTTTAAATATCTCCCTGTCTATAACTAATCCTTAATTAACAATAAAACATAGAAATGTAAATATAGCCATATTTATTTATGCAATCATTTGATTGCATTTAAATCTGTTCATCACACGAACCGACGCCAGTATGAGCAGAGCGCGTTGATCAGGTCTAAGTTTGAGCTTTTGTGTGTTCAGTAAAGCAAACAAGGCTTTGTGTCCCGGAGCTCCGGAATAATGTGAGGTTCTTTAATGAGCGGAGCTGAGCGCCAATTAACACGTGTCGAAGTCGACATCATCAGGTGCCACTCTGGTGCTCTGTGCACGACTCAATGATTTTGCCTCCCGTTTCCACTTATTTAATCTCCTGCCGATGCGGGGAAGCGATTCCTATTCATCCCTCATCCGATGCGCAAACGTTGATCACTGTTAAGCTACCATGCCGTTTGAACGTCGTCTCGCGTGCTTATTTTGCCGCAGACTGCAGGCAAATTAAGACACAATGACAGCAAGAGGACGAGAGTTCGTTGAAATGCGCGTAAATATTAATTATGCTCTCTTCATTGTTATTTAAAAACGTAATCCATGGCAATGCATGTTATTTTGTTTAGATAATGTTGATTTTAAATTGAAATGAATGAATGAATTAGAAATGTAAAGGACAGGACAGTACAAAATCCAAACACTAAATGTAAATATGTGTTATTATAAGGCATAATATAACTATAACAAAATATTGAAAATATTAAAAGAAAACATAAGAAAATCAAAATTAGAAACAATACGCCTATTAACCTGTTTTTAGACACTTTTATTTGGTTGGTTATTTAGACATATTCAAAAACAATTCATTTTTAAGTCCACTTACAACATACATTTCTTTAAAAATATACAATAGAAAAAACAATAGCAATTGTTCAGGTTTAAAATGTTCACCTGCCTGAAACAATACATGAACATACATATTAGCACATAAAAATAGGAAATTTAAAATCCAATTTGTTATCTTCAGTATTGAAAAAACTGCTTTTCATGTATTGTTGATAGTCCTTTATTGCAGAAATAAAACAGGTAATTTCACTTACATAGATCACTGCAACCCAGTCAGCCCCAGATAACTATTTTCCAGGTAAGAATAAATAATTATGTTAAAGGTTAAACATTTTAAATTAACTGTCAAAAAGAATTATCAATTCACATTATTAGCAATAAAAAATATTTTTTAAGATTGGAGAGCTTTTAACGATCATTTGTTTTCCTAATTAGTGGTCAGAATTCACAGCAATTAAAATCAAATCTGTTTCTGAAATACATTAATCCTGACAAATTTCTGCTACAGATATATATTTTGAGAAAAAGAACTTCTACACAGATATACAGTTATGTTAACATATGGTATGTAGAAATGTTACATACATATGTAGCAATGTTAATATCCTAACATAAAAAGTGAAATATAAAATCTATCTGCAGAGATAGTAAACCACAACAGCAGAGATATCACATTGTACTTTTAGTAAAAGGCATAGACATGCTGTGTTGCTGCTCCCCTGACCTGAACTGCACATCTCCTTCCAGTTCGCCCCGCAGCGCCCAGCATGAGCATGCCTACTCAGGGTGCTTCTGGCTCGCGCATCTCATTTGCATACATTAGAGGCCTCGTTTCTCATGAAAGTCTCATCCCTCAATTCTTTCCCAGAATCCCGCTGGTACTCCGCACACTCCCTATACCTGTGGTGGTAGTCACACGTCTCAGAGAGAGAGAGAGAGAGAGGGAGGCAAACAAAAAGGAGAGGAGAAAAAACCTGTAGTGGGAGAGGGATAAATTAGTCTTCTGTGTGCATGGGTGTCCTGTTTCTCTCTCTCTCTCTCTCTCTCTCTCTCTCTCTCTCTCTCTCTCTCTCTCTCTCTCTCTCTCTCTCTCT
>JAODUG010040559.1:0-17164 GCA_027564795.1 Aphredoderus sayanus | reverse complement strand
TATCTATCTATCTATCTATCTATCTATCTATCTATCTATCTATCTATCTATCTATCTATCTATCTATATATCTATCTGTCTGTCTGTCTCTGTCTATCTATCTGTCTATCTGTCTATACTTATAATTAATTGTCTCTCTCCCAAATTCCCCCTGTAGCCCATCTGTCCCCCCCCCCCATCGCTCTCTCCCTTCAATATCGTCACCTCTCCTGCATCCCATTCGTGTGGCTCAGAGTGCTGTGTGTGTTACATCCCAACCTGCGTCATTCTGACGGGTAAAAATAAACATGAAAGAAAAGCGGACCATGGATAGACAGACGAGAGGGGAGAGAGAAACAGACAAGAGTTATGGAAGGGAGGAGGCCAGGGAATAGAACCAGAGTGAAAGACAAAGAGAGACAGATAAAGTGAGAGAGACAGAAACAAAGGTAGACAGAGAGAGATAAAGAGAGAGAGAGATAGTTGGATGAATAGAAGATGAGGAGTCAAAATCGAATAAAGGAAGTTTGTGTGCATCATTATGAATGTCGAAATCTGGCGGCAAATGAAAACAGGAGTTGTATTCCAGCAGAGAAATAAAAGCCCAACTAAAGACATGATAGTGATGATGATTTAAAATGACAGGAGACGAGACATAAAAGGGACAGAGTGAGGGAGGGAGGGAGAGAGAGAGCGAGAGAGAGAGAGAGAGAGAGAGAGAGAGAGAGAGCGAGAGAGAGAAAGACCGGTAGAGATTATGAAGTGTCTTAAAGAAATGTGCTGAATAATTTCACAGCATTTTAGCTGAAAGCACACCTGGAGTGTTGAAATGTTAATGTGGAAGTCTGTGCATGATGAGCACACACGCTCACACACACCCACCCATACCCACACACTCAGTGAGATCCTTATACAGGTGCTAGCCTGATGCCATGTCAAAATGTGAGAAAATTATTCTTCACGTCTGTTGAAAAAGTGGGTGTCTACAGATATTTGAACCAGCTATATGAAATCATATGTGAGGTTGAGAACTGCTAGCATATGACTCTGTTCTGTCAGACAGTTTATTTTAAAATACATATGTTATGCATATTATATGATACAAATAACCAGAAATAGAACATAAAACACAATAAAGAAGATAAACCCGTAGTATAAAAATCATCTCATGGCCCTTCAAAAAATAATCATGTGGTCCCCACATGGGGGCCCCCTAGTGGAGAACTACTGTCTATGCAAAGGGATAAATCCTATGAGCCAGTGGACTCCTTTCACCAAATTAATGAACAAAGAACACAACTAAAAGCTGTTACCGTAAAACTCAGATCAGACAATCACAAGTGTTTATTTTATATACTGTATGTAAAAATAGCCGGTTGTGTCACTCCATTATATTCCATATGATGATGACGGTTGTTACTGAATACATATTCTAAAGCTATCATTGCATGAATGAAGTGAACGCAGATGTTGTCATGTGCTAGAAAGGACTATGCTGTGTTGTCACGGGTCGTGTCGTGGCGATGGGAGGGATGGCGGAAGGCACTGAACGAACCACATCACAGGAAGTGATGACGCCAGTGACGGGAACAAACGAGAGCACAAGAGCAGATAGCAGAACAATGGGGACATAAAAATGTACTTTTATCATTGCCTAAAATGGAAAGGAGCTCATAGTTGCTGTCAGGGTTAGAGTGTATGTGTGTTATTGCGTGTGTGTATGTGTGTGTGTGTGTGTGTGTGTGTGTGTGTGTGTGTATGTGTGGGTGTGTGCGTGTCTGCGTGTGTGTGTGTGTGTGTGTGTGTGTGAGAGCAATAGAGAGCATATTGCATTTTGCTATCCCTCTTAAATGAATGGTAGTGTCCATGGAAAAGCATATCGATTCCCTTGTAAGTAGATGTAAAATCCTTTTCATCAGAGAAGTGTGTTTCCTCGTGTGCATGTGTGAAGTTGATTATTCTGTCACAAGTCCCTTTCCATCAGTGTGTGTAGTGTATACATGTATGTGTTTGTGTGTGTGCGGGCAAACCCTCCTGCCTGTTAGACTGTGAATGTGATCGTCTCACACCCATGGCTTCTTACAACAGATTGAAATACCCCAGAAATCATAACAGAGAGGCCATGTGTGCCATCACCCTGGCAACAGCCACACCCCCGCTAGTTTGAATGTAAACCCCCCCGTTTGCCCTGTGTTGTCGTGGTCCCACTGCACCTCAGTGTTGACGCCACAAAGGAGATATTTAATCACAGAGGTTAATTGGTGTGGACTGACTGAAAGCACGATCCCACCACAACAGTTGATTTCATTACAGGAAGACAATCAGCTGGCAGGTGAAGTGACGCACTACTCCAACTGTTAGTGATACTGCAGCCACAGACACAGACACAGACAGACACACAAGCTATTTGAAATGTAAATGGTCGCAATTATATAGCGCGTTTCTAGCTGAAGCGCTGATTTGAAACATATAGATACATAGATAGACACAGTAGATAGATAGATAGATAGATAGATAGATAGATAGCTAGATAGATAGATAGATAAATAGATAGATAGATACAAAGATTGACAGACCAATTTCATGACTTCATTTTCTGAGGTACTAGTGTTATATTACTTGTTGAACTCTCAACCTCAGTCTGCTGAGGTCAGTGTTCTAGAATATAATGCTTTTACTCTTGACAACTGCCGTATGGCATTTTAACTTCTCTCTCTATCCCTTATTAAGGTAAAAAAAAGCCATTCTTTGTCCCTCCTGCTCCAGGTTAGACCAGCTCTTACAAAATGTAAGCTGTCAGTAATAATTTTGCGAATTTCATGATAATAGGTATATATGTAAAATATGTTAGCTATGTTAGCCCTGATGCCATACTGCGGTCATTACTCTAATTGTATGGTGTTTGCTTATGAAAACTTCTAGACGAGCTATTCAGCTGTTGACAAATGTCACTTTTGATAAAAGCATGTAAATGCTATAAATACATTTGTCGGTTTTAGCTATCAACAAATGTACGTATTGTAATTGGTTTTGTATAAAAGTGTCTAGTTACAAAATGTAACTAGATTACATTTTTCTTATTAACTATTATGGCAAATGGACAGCATTTACAGTACATAGTGCTTATCTAGCCTTCAGGCCACTCAAAGTTCTTTTGCCGTATTGCCTTACATTTGCCAATTAACACACTGATGGTGGTGTCTGCCATGCAAGGCAGCGTCCAACCACAGGGAGGAGTTGGGCTCGAATGTGTCACTCGTGTGACGCTGACACTTGTGAGGAGTTAGCAGGGTTCAAACCAGCGACCTCTCGATCATTTGTCGCTATTCTCTCCCTCGGTCTAATTTCCAATACCTACAAATTCCCCCCTCCCGCAACAACAAGTGTCTCGGATGAAGATCACACTACACTGTGGAGCAGTTAAAGCAGCCATTCTTTTCTCCTGGTATGAATGCGTGTTGTCATACTGTCAGCCAGATGGACAGACAGGCAGGCACAGTGGGGTGGGTGTAGACTGGGGAAGCCTCAGGTTGTTTAGCGGTGACTACACAACACTTCATTCACAAAACAGTGCCTACGCAACCCCACAGACCTGCTGCGTGCATGGCTGCCTTTTAAACAAGAGTAACGCCTTATGCCAACACACGCTCAAACACACTCCCACACACGTGGCAAACCACATAACACACACACGCACGTGCGCGCATACAGCGCTTAATATTCACAAGCACACTTACACAACACACACGTGTTTGACACAAATGTAAAGAAATAAACAAAAACAAGAGATACACAGACACCCCCGCGCTCCCACACACACATATACACAGATACTGTAAGTGCAGTCCAAGTCACACACACATGAGACACACAGTGTAGGTGTGTGTCAAGGGGAAGCCTGCCTGACCAGCGGGGTTCTCCAGCCTGTCTCCCAGAAGTCCAGATAAGGAGAGGAGGTGTGAAGTCACAACAACCGAGACCATGTAAAACCATCACCTTGATGGTTAGTCATTTGTTTACCAGGCCTGCCCACCAGCATGCCGGTTGTTGGTTTGGTCCACTGTACATTACATTGAGCACATACTATAGAATGGAGTAGGTTGTGTGTGTGTGTGTGTGTGTGTGCGTGTGCGTGTGCGTGTGTGTGTGTGCATATGTGTGCAAACGAATTTACTATAGGCCTCCTAGGGTGTTTACGCAATTACTACAAAAGCTCTCCCAATGGTTGGCTCACAGACAATCAAAAATCGATTTGACAATAAATGCCTCACAGACTGTAATGAGCTGTCTTGATTCTCACTTCCTTTTTAGCCAACTTGGGACTGAGCACGTGTTATATTCATTTGAGGTTTCATTGAAAAAATCTACATGTCGATATAATTTGTAAAGGTCTATCTGTAAAATAAAAGGCTGACAACACAGCCTCGTTGTGTTAGTAATTACAGCAAATGACTGCATCTTATCTTCATCAACAATAAGTGATGATGTCATCAACTGTCTGTGTGCATTAAATGTGACAAATGAATGACAATCGTAATGAACAAGCCTTCCCACTGTTTGATTTGTCGTTTGGCATCTTCATTTGGATCTGAATCATAAATCGGGGTTTCCTAATTTT
The DNA here is from genome assembly GCA_027564795.1 of Aphredoderus sayanus. Classification (NCBI taxonomy): domain Eukaryota; kingdom Metazoa; phylum Chordata; class Actinopteri; order Percopsiformes; family Aphredoderidae; genus Aphredoderus; species Aphredoderus sayanus. The sequence goes on along the minus strand of JAODUG010040559.1, from coordinate 12,567 downwards.
ATTTCTTAATATAATTATCTCCTTGCAATCGGCAGCAGCCCATCTCTCCCACCCTATCTCGCTATCTCACCATAATTTGCCGGAAACAGACCATAGCGGTTTCTACGAGTCAGGAAACGAAGTGCGCGCTCTTCTCTCCTACCCGTTCTGTGCTCCTCCACAACGTCCTGTCATCATTACCGGGCAGCGTTCCGTGCCACTCCCCCCCACCCTGCTCCGTTCCACCATCATTGAAATCTTCAGCATCTCCCTCCCTTCTCTGTAAAAAAAAGTCTCCTCCTCTTTCTCTCTTCAGTGAATGTGTATACTGTGCGCATTTACGCGCGTGCAAGATCACCAAGAGAATCCCCCCTCCTCCTCGCGTCTAAGAAGATGGACCTCCTCTTTCCGTTTCTTGCCACCCTCGCTCAATTTTGACCCGGTACAGTGACGTAGGAAAATCCACGTTGCCCACTGCCGTAGGCACCAACGGCTTGTTCGAGTATATATGGCACACCAGGAGCCATCAAACGGCACTCTCTCAGTCGCTCCTCACACAGGAACCAGAGCATCAGCGGAGATAGCAGGCATTACTTCGCCCTATCAGGCTAACTCGCTTTCGGCTTTGGTTCAGGATGGAAACGTCAACAATTTCTCGGAGTCGACGATGCTCCATCATACGCACTTGCAAAAGTAAGTTTATTCTTGACTCTTGTTTGCTACCAGGCTACTGTATTGTTGGTTTACAATGTTTAGATCTAATTTGAGTGTGACAACTTTTATATACTCTACATATAAATATATTAAAATGAAACTAAGGTGTAAGAAGTTGTATGAAAATGTATATGTATTTACGATTGGAGAAAAACGTTTATCATTGATAAAATGTATGGTGGCTTGGTGATTACAGTATTTGATAAGCGTTTCACAATGGCTGTTTTATATGTTACCATTTATGAATAAGATATGCTACATGTCTAAAGCGAATGAAGTTTTACTTAGTCTAGGTATTCAAGCCATGTCTTGTGTGATTGGTGTGATCATTTGACCATTATCTACACTGTAATATTTCGATTAGGCTGTGCGTAATGGTTTGTGCAAAATGGAGACGTCGAAGTACGCACAACTTGTGCACAATTAGCGAACAATTTTGGCATTGAGTAGATGCTTTTATTAAAGACATATACAGTAAGCACAGGCAATGAAAAATGAAAATATATAAAGAAAAATATAATTATAATAATTATAATAATCATTATAATAATATAAAATATAACTAACATGCACGTATCTTAGAAGAAGCCTGTATTTCCTGTATCCTAAATACATTTACTGTAAGATTAAGATGAGCTTAAGATGTAATATGCATGCATATGCATAATATTACTTCAAGGCGTTTCAGCACCACGGATAGTTCCTACCGGCCACGCCGAGACTCATATCTTGCTTTTCTCTCGCTAGGCGGTCTCTCCCTTTGGTTGGTGGTGTGGCTGGTCCTCGGCAAGCCAAGTCCGGCGTCGGCGTGTCCACATCTGTGTGTGTGCTACCCGACGCCAATGACTGTCAGCTGCCAGGCGCAGAACCTCACTGCCGTCCCGGTGGGAGTGCCCTATGAGTCAGAGCGCGTATTCCTCCAGAACAATCGTATTACTGAGCTTAGAGTTGGCTCTTTTGGCTTCGGAACTCAGGTAAGAACACACTCAAACGGGAACATATGAGATTTATAAATTGGGGATGGGAAACGGCAGTAGGACAATATTTGCATCGTGAATCCTAGAGGGAAGGACATTTTTAGCCTACTATTTACTTTAATTCGATTTCAGTATATTTTACATTAAATTAGGCTACATAAATCATGCAAATATGACGAGCAAACTTTGTCTTATTTTGTTGTGAGGTTTATTAAAAATGCATTTTTGAAAATGCATTTAACATCCCATTCGTGTATTCTTTGTTCCTGACAGGTTCTCTGGCTGTTCTCAAACAACATTACTTGGATTGAGGGAGGGGCTTTCAGCGAGCTGAGGGACCTTGAGGAGTTGGATCTGGGCGACAACCCCAACCTGCACAGGCTGGAGGGAGGAGCCTTCCGCGGGCTGGAGAAGCTCCAGAGCCTCCACATGCACCGCTGTCGACTCACTGCGCTGCCTCATGACATCTTCCACAAGCTATACAGCCTGCAGTTCCTCTATCTGCAGGTAGGGGCGCTAAGATGAATACAGATACAGACACATTTGTGTGTAATAGATAAAGCATTGAGCCGCACATTAAGAATTGCTGCCCATGGTTAATTTCCAAAATAATCTCTCTTTCCAGGAAAACCACCTCCACTTCCTGCAGGACGACATCTTCTCGGACCTGATAAACCTCAGCCAGCTCTTCCTGCATGGCAACCGCATCCGCACCCTCTCCGAGAACGTGTTCCGCGGCCTGGTCAACCTGGACCGCCTGCTCCTCCACGACAACCGCGTCCGCCAGGTGAACCGCCGGGCCTTCCGCGACCTGGGCCGCCTCACCATGCTCTTCCTGTTCAACAACTCCCTGTCGGAGCTGCCCAGTCAGGCCCTGCGGGACACCCAGGGCATCCAGTTCCTCCGCCTCAACGCCAACCCCTGGGCCTGCGGCTGTGAGTCCCGCGGCCTGTGGGAGTGGTTCCGCGAGGCCCGCGTCTCCTCCTCGGAGGTGGTGTGCGCCTCCCCCTCCCCCCGCCGCGGCCAGGACCTCCGCTTCCTCCGGGAGATGGACTTCGCCCCGTGCCCGCTGCCGGACCCCGGCTCCATCGCCGGCTCCACCACCACCACCTTCAGCACCAAGACCCGCTGGTGGTTCTCCAAGAACAAGCCCCAGTCGTCCACCAAGGGCGTCTTCGAGAAGGCCTCGGAGACCGTCAAGGCCGGTTTGTATGGAAAGGGTCCCTCCACCTCCACCTCGGTGGTCAAGTACGAGATGGGCGAAGACGAGCTGGCGCTGCCCAAGCTCGACCCGGAAGAGTACTGGGCCAACTACGGCAATGAGGACTCTGGCGTCACCCTGCGCTGCTTCGAGCTCGAGTGTCCGCCCGACTTTGACCTCCCTCCATCTTCCTCTCCACGCGTATCCCTCTCCCCCTCTCTTCTGACGCTCCTAACTCTGTCCGGCACCCTCTCCGTCAACCTCCACCTGCTATGCGGCTGAATTGGACTCTTAGTGCCTCTCCCGTTCCCTCTCAGCTTGTTTTAGAAGCTGCGAGGATCCCTGTTAAGACTCTTTACACCCCCTTTGCCCGCTCTGCTGAGATGCTTTATCAACAATCTACACTCAGGACACAGCAAGGGAGATAGGGGGATAGGTAGGCTCCGTAACTACCTAGCACAGGGCTTAACACTTTTCAGGACTGCTAAGAGTTCTTCAGCCAAGGCTGTTAATCTCCATGACAACCGGTGTGGGTTTTTCAGTCACACCTGTATGATGTCATGTTCACACACAATCCCCTGCAGTCAGGGTTTGAGGGCTAGGCCCGGCGTTAATATCAGTGATATTTGATAAGAGTCGTGAATGATTGTGTCAAGTTTAACATACCGCATAGCTAACCACCAGTGCAGTTACCATAACTTACAGTTAACTGGCTGCTATGAATACAGCAATTACTGTTATAATCTCTGTGCAGTGTAACACTGTCACTAATTAGAGTGTCGTGTAAATAGGTCAGCGAAGCTCGGTTATGTAAGTGTACAAATATATTTCTATATCTGCAGTTTAGTATAACCGCCAATCACTTGATTTTGATATGGGGAGCAAACTGTGAAGGCTTGTGCTTCTACAGGCAGAGCACAATGCACAGGAAAAAGGTTTGGAGAAGAAAGATAGCAATTATCGCCAATATACTGTGGAACAAGGAGGGAAGAAGAAAGACGTGCAGCTACAGTGCACGGGAGAGAGGGGGGGGGGGGGTGGGGATGCGAACAAAGATGTGAAAAAGCGCAACAGTCAGAAACGGGAATGTGTGATAGAAAGACGGCGAAGGCCGCTACTCCTGGCATCATCACGAAGCAAAGGAAATGTGAGCGTAGGTACACAAAAGGAGACTGCAGCAATAAGAATGCACAGGGAGCGTTAAACAAAGCAAGGGCTACAGAACAGGCCGCGTGAAAGACAGTGTTGGCCGTAGAAGCAGCAACTTGCGGAAGAGAAGTAATAAGCCCATTCATCAGTAGATGCCCATTATCCTGTCATGGTTCAGTACTTTGTGCCATCACGTCCTGTAAATATCATGTCATGGTGACAGCTGCAGGTGCACAATGCTTCCCGGCAGGCAGTCACCATTTGCCTTTATTATCTTTGTATGTGACCTGGTTGGTATGGAATGTTAGAGACTGAATGTGTTTATAAAGGATACAGAAAGAGAATCTATATAACGTTGTCAGACTTTTCTTTGGTACTTGCTATTGGAGAACATATCCATTTCACACAGGGCTACAAGAGAGATATTTCAGCTGCATGCTAAATGAATTCTGAGGGGTGATATTGAGGTAAAACGTCAATAAGTGAGAGTATTTAAGAATCAAAAATCAAGAAACATTTTCTTCTTCACCACCATCTCCATAGTAAGTGTTTAGCTACTCTCCTAACAAAACAATTCAGTCACAATAGAAATACTGTGCCAGCTGGACTGGTTTGGTGCCCTCCAAAGGCCAGTCTGGAGCTAACATTGTGCACAAGATTAAAAAGTGACTAAAGTAGACTTGCAGACTGAGTCACGGGACCTGATGGCATATCTAGAGCTGTCACAGGATGGCTCCATGGGCTATGACGGCCATCTGTCTGTGTGTGTGGATAAATTGGGATGAATGGCACAGACTGCCAACCTGGCAACACAGCAGCGGTCAAATACGTCAACGAGCTTGTCATTCTTCTCACAGACTTGGACCTGCTGTGGGCAGGGACTAGTGGGCTTACGAACAGGCTGACTTGCAGAGCAACGATTTGCCAATACAGCTCAACATCAATTAGATTCAGTGGCTGGGGAAAAGAAAAAATGAAAACAATATTGGGAATATTTGGACCTGACACAAAAAAATTAAAAAAACATTTATATATAGAGAGAATGAACCAACTAGACTGTACAGTAGGGAGAGAGTGCTAATGCAAAGTGAAATATTGTAGGCATGATGATATGAATTTAATCCACACATTTTTTTTTTTTTTTTTTTACAAATCATTCGGCATTGTTGAACACACCTTTTTCCTGAAGCTGTTTCCTCTCTGCGCTCTCGTGGGATGACAGGCTGAAAAAAAAGATTCCTGGTCAATGCCAAGGTCTAGCCGTAGGAGTGAGAGAGCAGGGAGAACACACACACACACACACACACACACACACACACACACACCAACCACAAATGTCCTTCCAATCTATTTCAATCCAAGTTGAGCTTGTAAACTCCTGCTGCTCTTCAGCACAGCATGTGATTGTTGTTCCTAGAAACAGATGAGGTCAACGAGGCATAAGAATGAGAGTGACACATGCGAAGTGGCAATGCACTGATGGCTAGCTAGATAAGCGCGAGGGTGAGGTCACACTGAGCCATGGTGGTGTTCAGCAGCCATCACAGTGAGGTCGCTGCCAGGCGAGCAAAACTCCAGCAACTCTGTTTCTGAACCCTGTGCTTGTTTATTGTGCCAGCATGGATGGGTTACATGTTGTGTGTGTGCTGAATGGTTGTTTCGTTTGTGTGTCTGTGTTCCTGAGAGAAAAAAGAAAAGACAAACACAGATCAAATTGACTAACTTGTCTTATTTTTATTGTCAAGATGATGAAAGACAGACTGAATAAATATGTATTTGTTTTAACAAAATCTATTTGTGTGGGTGTTTCATTCTACTATATATCACAGCTACCAGCCAAAACGACACACTCACTTGCAAACTCTCACTAGCAAGGACACGATTGCACACACACACACGCACGCACACACACACGCACACACACGCACATACACACACAGCCACGCACACAAACACATACACAAACACACAGATGCAATGATGCACGGGCACATGCACACCCACACCTACCCACTTTACCACATGCACTTTCATTGTATAACGTCAGGCAAATGTCCAGCTATCTAAAACATGTAACCATGCAACTGAGACAAACTGTTATGAGATGATACTACTGCTCCCTTATGCTACATAATTATGTTACATTTATTCTATACTGGTGAACTACTGGATGATTATTGTGGTCCATAATAACAGCTGTATTCATGACCTGGATGTGTTTTAGAAAAATACATCATGTAATTTAAGAATCTGTGATATTGCAGAATAAGGACTTTTCTATTGTTTCACTGGTAACAAAAAATATCTTTATTCTAAATTGGACAAAATGAAACTCCCAGCCATCTTTGAAATGAACATATTAACACATTAATAAATGCATTATTTATTAATGTTAAAGATAATTAAAGCAGACAGCATGTCCATGTTTACATGTTTTTGCTAAATTAAGTTTTACTGGAATTTCTTTTCTCTTTCAAACACAATTCTAGTGAATAGTGAAATGTCAAACCCTTTTATCTTTGTGAAAGGTAAAATTCTCAACTGCATTAGATCCATCAGAACCCCAGAGCTCCACCGCAATTCACTGTTAATGTTTTAAAAACAAAATTGTGACAAAAAAAACAGAAAAGTGCATTGATAGTCAATCCAAACAAAGCTTTTGTGACACTGGTTTCAATGTGAACTGAAGTAAGAATTACAACAGGTTCATTGCTTTGGAATAAAGGAGAAAAAAATGGTCCATCTGTGTCCCTGGCAGAAAAACATTAATGAACAACTGTGCAAATAGAAAGGATAAGGGTGCACACTCACACACGCTCACAAATTAATACAACTAAACAAATCTATATACACACAGTCCAATATACACACATGCACAAACAAAGACTTGTAGTATTGGGCTCATTTTGTGCAATCAATGGATTTTCATGCCTATATTAGGATCTAACAAACACACTGCAAGATGGCTCACGTCTCCAGATTTGATTGGTCTCCTGGCTTGTGAATGAAAAGATTTCGTGACGCACTCACTTTGAGGAGAAAACATTGCCAATGTGGATCTCGACTGGATGTGGTGAAAGTCACTCAACATGAAACTGGAATGAGCTTTGTGGAGGGGGGAGGGAGCCAAGACTGTTTTCAAAAGTTTTGTGGATTAGATGAATATGAACTAATTTCAGAAAAAGAGAGAGACGGGGAGAGAGAGAGCGAGAGGGAGAGTGCAAGAGAGAGGGAGAGAGAGGGGAGAGGGAGAGTGCAAGAGAGAGAGAGGGGGAGAGAGAGGGGAGAGAAAGAGGGAGAGAGATGTGGGTGGCGTCTAAATGAAGTGCATCAATAGTCACCATTACCTCCACATTGCTCTAATATTTCACCCAAGACAATACGGCTACTCCACACTGAATCACACAGCTGTCACACCTGTCACCAAGATATCACACCCATCTCCATCCCACACAAATGATCTTGGTTAGGATACCTTTATGATGCAGCTGGAAGGAAACATTCATTAAACTCGCATATGGAGCTAAATTAAGATGCGATATTGTGGCAACAAGGTAACTTATCCATGACGCTGTACTGTAAGTCGACTCGATGCCAACTGCACCAGGCAGACGTACTTGAATCCCACGTTTCACCTGTTTGCGTCCTAATGTGTGAGTTGTGCTCTCCTATTCTCACACGTACCCTGTCTCCAAACCCCTGCAGACGTCATCTCTCCTCTCCATCCCCTCACTCCCTTCACACCTAGTCTCTTCTGGCCTCTGTTCTCTCGCTCCAAACTGTTAGCTCCAACGTCAGCCCGAATGTTGGTTGTAGGCCAGACATTCATTTCCTTGCTCACGGCAGTGTACAGTAGCAACCGTAGTTCTACCCACAATAGATACAGTAAAGACCACGTATTTGCAAGGAACAGGCCTACATCGTGATGATGCTTCCTGGGGATGCACTAACCTTAGTTAATTAATAAAAGTGTTGAATGAAAGACTTTGAACGCTAATTCCTAACCGTTCATGAGATATTAATGCATGAAATATGAAGTGCATAAATGCATGCATGAATTCACGATACTTCATGTAACCTTCATCTAAACTGTTTTCTGTACATGTTTGTGTACAGTATATACTGTGGTATGTCTCCGCGTTCGTATGTGAGTGTGTCTGTATGTGTGTGTACAGTATGTGTGTTTATCATTCGGTGGGTGGGTATGACTAATATTTTTCGGACCATGCTCTGTTCCCGTTTGTGCACATGGTTCTCACTTATGTTGTTGGCTGTCATCTTACTTGCAATGTTAAATATCACGGGAGCCTTGTCACTCCTTCACAAGGTCGTTCTTTGCATTGTTTGTCCCCTCAGTCAGCCTGCCTGCAGGGATCTAATTATTTTCTGCATCACTAGTGACGCGTCTGCTCTACACAAAAGGCAGCCTTTTGATCTGATCGGCAGCTGAACAGCATGCGCTGTATGTTAACAAACCATGGGGGGCCCTGTTCTTTATTGCGTTCATGTGTGGTAATGGGCCCATGGTCGATTCCTTGGTACAACAGAGTAGGGTCATGTAGAGACCCACTTACATAAACACACACAGTTATAAAGCATGAATAAATGTTGAAACATTGACGTGTTCCAGCAAAGAAATACACACACACACATACACGCACAAGCCAACACAGAAAAAAGTCAAGAAGTTACAGACGTCAATATGAGGTATTTAGAACCTGTTGGCAAGAAACATAAAGCGATGAAAATGAAAAGGTGTGTGAAAAAGAAGGAGGCAAAGAGATAGCAATACAAGGAGTGTGACAATTGAGTCATGTATTGGTTTCTTGTGTGGAGAACATTTGGAAGGCTTAGGATTCTACACACTCTCTCTCACTGACACACACACACACGCACACACACATATGCAAACACCCTCGTTAGCAGGCTTTGCTATAACTGCGAAGCATTGAGAATGGCCCAGTGGGAGACAGACGTTTCTAATCATGTCAGGCAAGAAGGATAGCCCACACACGTGCACGCACCCACACACACACTCCACAAACGCACATGCAAAGGCGTGCATTCATTCACAAATATGCTAATGAACCTGTGAATGTGTGCCTACATGCATGCAAGGATGTGCGCGCACTGATACGATCATTTTACACATTCTCTTACAGTTTTGTACGATTGCGTACACACTAGAATGTTCTATAACACATGGTTTGTGAAACCAGGGAGCAAAACTACAGTCCAGATCTGCACAACATTCGAAGCCTCACACTTTTTGCAAAACACTAGACACCGTGATTTGCAATATACTAAACACACACAGGCTACATTAGACGTTTCTGCATGATTGCAATACACATTGTGATGTATTGCAGTACACAGTGATTTTACCATCATGTTGGCCTTGTAGCATGTAAACTCACCTGTTTTTATAATGCTTATGACTGACTGGTGAGTTAAGCAATCAAGTGTCTGTACATCTGATGGCTGTGTTTGATCAATTGTTTTATAGGTGTGGTACTTAGATTTCTGTGTCTAATGTAGCCTGTGTGTGTTTAGTATATTGCAAATCACTGTGTCTAGTATATTACAAAAGTTGTAAGGTTGAGAATGTGCTTATAGTTGTGCAGATATGGGCTGTAGTGTAAGGCTTCACTAACTGTGTGTTATATAACATTTTAGTGTGTAAGCAATTGTAAAAAAAAAAAGTAAAAGGAATTTTTAATGCATTTAAATAAATACACACATCCATCCATCTGTCCCCAACCACATATCCGGAGTCGGGTCACTTGGCCAGCATCTCCAGCAGAGGACCACAAACTTCCCTTTTCCAAACCACATTAACCAGCTCTGATCCCGAGGCGTTCCCAGGTAAATACACACAGCACTACACACTAAAGAAAACTACACAATCAGACAAAATCAGGTGGTGCCATCTGCTGGAACAAGAAGGTAGTGCATTTGAGACCTGAGGACAACAGGAGGGTTATGACACAAAGCACAAAGATAGACAAACCAGGTGTCTTGGTTATGCCCCTCGCGACCTTGCAACTGATATAAACTGTTTTGAGAAGATAGTACCGCTCTGTTATGCTATATATAGTAGAGTAAATTTTACTTTTCTACACTGACAATATTGTAGCAGTTTCATGTTCACATGCTCACAGATTAATATTTTGTTGTTACAAGAAGTAAACTCCCTTATTTGTACAGTGAAGTAAAATACAGAGAAGTAAAATATAAGTTTTGTTCAATTACTTTAATTACGCATTCAGTCAACTTGTGTGGGTAGAGCACACATACATCATGCCCAATTAGGGCTGTCTATATTAGCAGGAACTGAATGTGTCAGTGTTGCATATTCTTGTTAGTGTTTCCACATTTAGAGCTGTGCCTGCCAACATTCATGTCTACGGTGGTATGGCCTATTGTTATTTGCTACATACTTTTTTGATTTAAAATACCTCGCCGTTTGAATCCACTTGGGTTTCTGTTGTCTGTGTGGCTTCAAATAGTAGACAGAGAGGGAACATATAGATTAATTGGCACCTTTCCTATTGCATGCCAGATTATGTAATTAGTAAAGTAATTTTTTTTTTTTTTAAATGAAGGTAACTCATTGTTGAGTTGAGGTGGTTTGGGCATCTGTTAAGGATGCCCCCTCGGCACCTCCCAAGAGGGGTGTTCCAGGCACGTCCAACTGGGAGGAGACCTCAGGGAAGACCCAGGACAAGGTGGAGACATTATATCTACACACTGGTCTGGGAACGCCTTGGGATTCCCCAGTCAGAGCTGGCCAATGTGGCCCGGGAAGGTTCCTTGCTTGAGCTGCTGCCCCCACAACCCGACCTCGGATAAGCGGTTGAGAATGGATGGATGGATGAGGGTAACTCAAGGTATGCATTGATGCTTGCATGCAGGTAATGTACTGTATGTGTCAACACACAACTGATACAACACATTTAATAAAGGAACAACAAGTGTGTCAATGATACTGTACTATAAATTAAAAGTAGTATATTTAGCTAACTTAGTCTAAATGCTGTTGAGTTCGTTTCCACCTATCTGGGTTTACAGTGCAAATATTTTAATGTTTAGGTTTGTTGGTTGAACAAATTGAGCAACGACTAATATGTAAAGTTATCAGATGTGTGTGAGCATCTGTGGTAGCAGGTGTGAGAATCTCTAAACTGAGACTAAATAAACCTTACAGTACATTATCCTTATTTCTGCTTCTATGGTTAGGGTTAGGTAGGGTATGTACAGTACAATGTCACTTCACTTATGCACACATGGATTATATATATAGGCTGAAAATCAATGTGTATTCAATGTTTCTTCTTTCTAATCAGACATTATAGTGGTATCCTTTCCAAAAGCATAAAATGTCATGATTGTTAAATATAGCTTCAAACTAATTCCACCCTCATGTCAATTGTTTCATTTCCCTATATAGTATTATAGTCTGTGATGAGCCTCAAAGTCCCTGCTGTCTATCAATCAGTCACTTTGCATTGCAGTTTTTTTACAATTGCTTACACACTAAAATGTTATATAATACACAGTTAGTGAAACCTTACATGTAGGGAGCAAAACTACAGTCCAGATCTGAACAACTATAAGCACATTCTCACAAAATTGGGTTTTTACAAATTATTGTATTCTTTTGAAATAAGTGTTTATTTTGAAAACAATCTGACGTGTTCTGCTACTTGTATGAATGGTTGTGTGAATTGTGTGTATTGTTTTTACAAAATGAGCCCTGTTTTCAAAATCGTGCTTATGCATAAAAAAAACTGTAACAATCAACTATTGAGGTGTTTGGCCAGGTGGCACGTGTATTGAACAATTTGCTCATGTAGTGTCATTTTGAATAGCAGTGTTTTGAAATGGCAAACATGTGACTTTATTTTAGATTGTTGTGTCTTATGCAGAGAACCAAGTGCCATTTTGAATTGCAAAATGTGTGTAAAGCAGAAAATGTGTTCAGACTTTTGGAAACTTGAGAAGAGGTTTTGCTCTCTGTGTGTGATGTGCTGTGCATGTCATTTTAGTGTGTTAGCAATTGTAGAAAACTATATATATATATATATATTTTTATCTTACTGTACTACAACATTGCCTTCAGTTTCTGTTGTAGCATATAAACTCAACTGTTGCCTATTTATAAAGCTTATGAATGACTTGACTGACTGGTGAATTTAGAGTTAAGCACTCAAGTGTCTGTACATCTGATGGCTGTGTTTGATCAATTGTTTCATAGGTGTGCTACTTTTGAAGGCAGTGTTTTGAAATCGCAAAGAAGAGACATTGTGTTAGATGTCTGTGTCTAATGTAGCCTGTGTGTGTTTTGTATATTGCAAATCACTGTGTCTAGTGTTTTGCAAAAGGTGTGAGGCTGAGAATGTGCTTATAGTTGTGCAGATTTGGACTGTAGTTTTGCTCCCTAAGTGTAAGGTTTCACTAACTGGGTGTTATCAATCAATCAATCAATCAATCAATCAATCAATCTTTATTTATATAGCACTTTTCATACAAATTCATGTAACGCAA
>JAODUG010040549.1:0-17167 GCA_027564795.1 Aphredoderus sayanus | reverse complement strand
GAGAAACTAAAAACTAAACAACCTTGAACTCAAAAGTCGATTGAGGGAATGAATGATTCATGCAGAACCATTTACATTAGCAGTTACTATGGAATGAGGAAATGTTTTAGCTTTCCAGTTTCGTATAAAATGGCCCTACCAAACGAGATAAAAACAAGAATCTGTCATGACATGGTACAATGTTTGTTTACTGTACATGCATGAATAAATAATTCTTGGAAGAAAATTGTTAAAACGACGGATCAATATTTTCTCCCCAGTGTATAACCCCATATGTGAATGCCGGAAAATTGTCTCAGAAATGTTTATAGCTTCCAGGTAAAAAAGGAGTTGGGGGGCTTCAAGTTCAGATTACCTGACAGAGAGAGCTCCCCTTTCTGGCTTTCACAGTTTCTAATGAGAAATGCCCCATGTTGGTTTCCTTCAGCCAAAAGAAGCTTCTCTGCATCTTGTCTCTTTGTGTCTGCAAAATACCATCTGCAAAATCAAGATGAAATTAGACAACATTATCATGTAGTTTATCATGTGGCAAGTTTTTAGTGGGAACTTTACATAGGCCTCCTGATTAGAAGTTTGTCACATTGCAAAGTCAAGGCAGTCACCTGAACTGGCAACAACTGCATTCCCTCCCTTGTGTAAAGGTTTTAAGGTGTATAAAGATGTGGTTAAAAGTTTCATGTAACAGCCTACTCCAGAATATAATGAAAAATAGTGGCAGATAGAAGGATGCTAACCTAATTCTACAGCGTACACATGATGTGCACTGCTGACTCAACAAGGTGCAAGTTTGAAACCCAGGGACAACAGGAGGGTAAAAAGGCACGCAAAAACAACAAATAAATAAATAAATAAATAAATAAAAAAACACACACACAGCAATGCCAAGTAAAAACACACACAAACTCATACAATCAGATGGCACCCTCTGGTGGCCAGATACAATATTTTGTGTGTCAAGTGTTAAAGCAACTTTAAAGTGTCATAAATTGCCTAGAACAAGCATAAACTAATCTTGCAGTATAGGCCTACTTGGCATACCAGAACTACAAGTTTAGAAAGTTTAAGAAATAGTTAATGCACCCATTCGTAGCCTATGTATGTGCATTTGAGAATTTAATACAATGGTATGAGTTCTTTGTGTAGAAATTTAACACGAAAGATTACTGTTGAGTGTAGAAACTGTTAAAGGGGGTGTGATGTTGCGTTTGACATCGGAGGTAAATCGGGAGTGGGAAATGTGACACATTCCTACTGGTGTGCCGTCAGTACAAACATGTAGGCCTACTGTGTAGGCCTACATGTGCTTCACTTGCGTTTGGCAACATCACGAACAGATTGGACAGTTGTGCAGAAGCCTAGTCCATGGACTGCCACAGAAGCTATATCAGGGATGTTCAACCCTGAATGGGTCGTTATCAATCTCGGCACAAGCCTGATAACGACCCATTCATGTGAATCAGGTGTGTTGAGCAGGGAGACATCTAAAACATGCAGGACAGGAGCCCTCCAGAACCAGCGTTGTACACCCCTGGGCTATATAACATGAACATACATGTTATGGTGGCAAGAATAGCCTCCCTTCCCATTACCACCATGGGAATAATTAACATATCTACTTCCTACTTAGATAATGATTAATAAACATGACTAACTCAAGACTCTACAAGCACCAGACAAAAACAGGTTTGAACAATATGATTGTATACAATTTGTCTAAATGTATTCCAGAGGCGCTACTTACAAAAACATGAGCCCACTGTATAATAAACATTTTAGGATTCGAGTCTTCGACGTATTAAATACATCTACTTCTATCGTTTCTTTCCAGTCTTACTGCTCAGTGAAGTAAGTTTCCCAAGCTTTACAAATTAATCGAAGTTATCATCATTTAATCATTGTAATGTCCTTCGGGTCAAAAGTGACCCAAATCAATAGCTCTTTGTGGCCAATAGATGGCGCTAAACGTAATTATACAGCGTACACAGACATTATGTGCACTGCTGGCTCAACAAGGTCTGTTTGAAACCAGAGGACAACAGGAGGGTTAAAAGGCACGATAAAAAAACAACAAATACATAAATAATTAATAAAAAGGAAAAATATACACACAGCAATGACAACTCAAAAACCCAAAATCATAAACAATCAGGTGGCGCCGCCGGTTGGCCAAAAGATATTTGTAAAGGACATCAGAGGGATACTTACGGTTCAGCAGCAATACTCTCTACAGGTGCCACATAATTGGCAGGTATATAGCCTTGTTTAGGCACTGAAACACCCGTAAGAGCCTTTGCATACCACCATTCACCAGCGTGTTTATCCAAAACTTCTAATTTATCCCCACTGTTGAAAGTCAAGTCCTGTTCTGTTCGAGCGGTATAGTCATACAGGGCAATGTAAACAGACTTTAAGTCATCCGCAGGGATCGATGGCAAACTTCTTGGAGTTTTAGGCTCCTTAATGGCGCAATCATTTTCAATCACTTGGATATCTATCGTTTTAGTCGCTTGCACAGACTCTTTGGTAGTTCGTGGTTTCTTAAAACATTCCAGAAAGGGCTGACAGCACGCAAGACACTTTCCTCGTATATCCATTGTGTTCGCTGTAAATAGTGTTGCCTGAGGAAAAATAAGAGGCTACTTGGTGAATCCCTTATAGGCTAGATCATAACGCACTGCCCGGATAAATTAGTTTCTAATTCGTCCAAAATGTCCGTGGCCGTTGTTGAATTCCTTTTGGCAATAGGCGAAATTATATGAAGGTCCAAGGTAAAAAGCCAGCAAACACGCCCAGGTAGCCTAATTAGAAAATAGTCCCAAAGGTTTATTGGACCGCAACACACGAGGTGCGTTCAGTGGACAGAACGTAGCAAACGTTCAGTCACTTTTTCTACTTCTAAAGACACGTTTCCTTGAAAACGATTACAATGATAGCTAGGCTATGTAGTTTTATTCTGGAAGGAAATGCGTTAAATTTAAAATCGGTATAGGCTATGTTGACACAATGTTGTCATTGTGGTCCTTCCTAGCAATTGGAACAGGTTTGTGGGCTACGCCTATACTGGTTGTATAATATTGTGCATAGGCCCACGGCTAGGCTACAGCTGAAACGGCTATAGCAGTAAGAATCACTTTGTTGTTGTATGCTAGCCATGTCACATGTGAACGTTATTCAACCTACAGCCCAACTCTGCCCTGCTTCTGGCATTCAGTCCCCTAAGGTGAACACATTCACTACAAAGACACATGGCACCAGCTGTCTCATACAACTTCATTTCTGTTGCACGGTTATCTTGTGTGTGTGTGTGTGTGACATGTTTTGTTTATAAAAAGAGCTATATATGACCCAATCATTTCAAAACATTGCACAAAAGTACAATATTTTTAGAGTAGGGCTACAATTGCTTCAACCGTCGCAGGAGATTCACCTTAAGCATATAGACAACCTTTTAAATAGACGTTAGATTTACGGGTGTGTTGCTTCATGTTAGTAATGTTAAAAACTCCTTCCTTTGTGGACCTGACATCACCTGAGAAACTGAAAAAAACTTCCTGGTCGTAGTTGAACACACTGAGCTATGATCCTACCTACAGTATGGCTGCGTCCCCAATCTCTTAACCGGTGCGCTGAATCAGCCTGTTGACAAGCCAATCACAACCTTCACCACTCAGACTAGCCTTAACCAATGTCATGCAGTCTATTATCCATTAACAGGACTATGCAGAATTTTTTTCTGAATTAGTATTACTACTAATACTATTGCTATTGCATTAATCTCATCGTATACCTGTAGTTTAATTGGCTTTAATTGGCGCAGTTAGTTCCACCTCACTCTCAACACCTTAACCCTCGTGATGTCCTCTGGGTCAGAATGACCCAAATCATTAGCTCTTTGTGGCAGATAGCTAAACCTAATTCTACATCTTACACAGACATATGACGTGCACTACTGGCACAACAAGTAGTCGGTTTGAAACCCGAGGACAACAGGAGGGTTAAAAGGCACATAAAACAACACGTATACATAAAGAAATAAATACACTCAGCAATGACAATTGAAAAACACACAAATCATACACAATCAGATGGCGCTGCCAGGTGGCCAAATATGAGATTTGTGAGTACATTCGAGGGTTAAAGACGCTCTAGCGACAGACACGATTGTGATGTTTAAATTAAACTTAACAGCTATAAAATAAACGTTACACTGTGTCTGCCTGTTTACTTAATAACATTTCTTGGACCATTTACAAACAAAAACGTTGTTATATGGACTACATTTATACAGTATAACGTGTATCTCACTCTCACTCGCTCTGCCCACTGTACCCCTGCCGCACATTTAAGCATTTGAAACTTAAATTACATTATAACATTTACAGATATGATGATTACAAATATGATTACAGCCATAAGTAACCAGTCAGTGTGCTCATCTTACAGGCTGCTGCAAGAAAGAAACGGTGGCCAAGTTCAGAATGTTATCCTTTCTTGATAGATCAGCAGCTAATAAGTTTATGGACAGCACTGATAAAGCTTCCATTGCTCACTTTTGTATTCATATACATTTTTAAGCACAGTGTCAAATGAATGCAAGCAGGACTTCTTAACTAAACTGCTGTAGCATTATTTTGCTATACCCACATTTCAAATCTGTTTTTGTGCACATTACAGCCTTTTTAGTCTATGGTTATCTAACATAACAGGTTATAATTAATTCATTGATGCAAGGGACAATAGAGAATTCATTCAAGTAAAACAAAACAAATGGCCAGTTACCATTATATAATTACAATAAATATCAAAATAAAAACGCTTATCTAATAAACTACAGTCTTCTAGTGCATCTCCGCAAAGTTAACATTTCACCAGGAGCTGAGGAGGAGGCACTATAGCTCAGATCACAGACAGGGGAGGCCACAGTGCTACAGGGACTATGCAGCTCTGGTTCTCCTGAGAAGCACCATGGTCACTTTTCCACAGCATCATGAGTTCCTAAAACACATGTTAGGTGGGAAATAGTACATTGCAAGCAATATTAGCAAACATCAGACGAGGTGAATATTGTCAAAATCAATGTTTATGTGTACGCAACATTACAATGATTGAAATGCAGAGGCTTATATGTCCAACCAAACATATGTCACTTCTGCCAAGGTCATGTTGTCTTCATGTAAAAACCATGCGTCATAGGTAGGACATTCTTCTATAGCAAACATTAGTAGTTTACATTTACGAGTGTGTTACTCCGTGTTCGGCATAACAATATGCCTACAGTAGGTTGAAAAGGCTTGCTTTGTGGGCGTGGGTGACTCACGTCACCTGAGAATCTCCTGAACACTTCCTGGTTAGGATGGTGTCAACTCCTAAAAGCAATGCGCATGCGTCAACGCGTTCGCGAGAAACAGCTGGAGACGTATGACGTAAGTAGAAATAGCTTGAAATGTAACGGTTAAAAACACACACGGTACTAATGGCTACAAACAACTTCGATGTAGTATACCCTTGCGTATTATATGTCCGAAGTTGTTTTATGGCGGAATTAATTTATTTAATGGGATTTAGTTAGTCAAGCCCACTCTCCGACTTAGAGGGACAGCCTTTCAAAATTGAGTTTTAAGGGAACATCTGGAGATTTAGGAGTTAGGAATGAGATTCAGCGCTATGGAATGGGTATTGGGACGCAGCCTGAGTCTGGAGTTGGTGACGGCTGGTTTAACCCTCCTGTCGCCCTCCTGTTTCAAACGCACATCTGATTGTGTCGTTCTCTTTATTGCCACTGCTGTGTGTATTTTATTCTTTATTATTTCTTTCTTTATGTATTTGTTTGTTTTTTGTGCCTTTTAACCCTGCTGTTGTCCTCGGGTTTCAAACGCAAGCCTTGCCGTGCCAACAGTGCACGTGTGTGTAAGCGGTATAATTAGAATTAGCGCCTATATCTGCCACAAAGAGACTGCTTTGGGTAATTCTGACCCGGAGAACTATGAGGTTATAGTGTACTTAGCGGGGAGTGGGGGGGGATGGGGAGTTTAGCTAGCTGGATATTATGAATGTTCTACCCTGGTTCTAATATGGTTCAACCCCTCAACACAGCAGCACTCAGCTCCAGAGGATTCAGTGTGTTTCTGTTGTTCGATGGGTGTACCCCCCAAGCCAATCAGAGACAGAGTAGGGCGGACCATGGCGTCGTTCTAGGATTCGTAATAATTCTACCCGGAAGCCGCGCTTTTGCACTCGCCTCTCTGACGCCTTCTTCTGGCACAATCTGGTTTAGCCTCATATGCATACGGGCAACCTCTTAACATATTGTAACCGATGCTTTATTTTATCGATCGGGAGAAAAAAACATCTGGATAAGGTATTGTAAGCCGTGACCCACGTGCATCTGCAAAAGGCACTGTAAAAGTCCCTCGTCGTTGACATTGACAAATCAGTGTACTGCTCATTGTGCATGCGTGTGTAAGTTCGTTAGCTTTCATTCAATTTATCACTCGTTTACTCTACTACAATGAGTGAATACTTCAGGCTTTCAGATTGCGATGTAATCGGTTTCGATTTGGATCACACGCTCTGCAGATACCATTTGAAGGAGACCTCCAGGGTGAGTTTCTAGCTGTCACAGCTACCGATCATGCACGAATCACTACAGTAAATATATAATGTTGCACTACATCCCATACAAATCGAACGACGAGATATTCGAGCAACTGTAGACTAAGGCCAAACGGACAATTCATCAGGAATATGGGGTATTTTAATATGGAGATGGTGGTGTGCAAATTTATTTCAAGCTGATGCTGCAGATGCCCGTTATTCACTGTTACCGTCGGCAGTCGCCACTGATGCCAATATATGTAGGTTCAAACTCGACTTGGGCCTTACTGAAGGACATGGTTTTATGCTAAAATGCTTTTGACATCTTCAGAATAAATGTCACGCCACGTCCATCTAATCATCTAGGTAGGCTACGATTTACCATCTATGTCTATGACCTGGCTGTCAGAGACGTAGCGCTTTAGCACACCTACTGGTTGATCGAGTTGGTCTGTGTGTTGCCGGTTTTGATGTTGCAGTTCTGTTTGAATAACTACATGTAACTCTGTTTCATTTGTAGTTGATCTATGAGAGCTTTACCAGCTATCTAGTGGAACACAAAGGTTATGACAAGGATCTTCTGAATTTAACACCTGCTACCTGGGATTTCTGGTGAGCCATCAAAAGTTATTTCCTCATTCTTAGCAGAAACTAGTTGTAAAACCAAACACATAAAGTTATCCAAAGTATTTATTCTGTGTAACAATTCAAGAATTCTGGGACCATAAGAGATTTTTCATGTAATCCAATGTCACTGTTCTGATTTTGATGTATTCAAATGGATAAAGGCACCATAATCCTCATTGCATAATTTACAAATCACTTAGTTTTTCAATGCAGTGCAATACTGTTATTCTGTATGCTCTTATTTTATGTTAACATTTTATTGTGGCTTAGATAAAGCTGTAGTTGTTTCTTCAAGCAAATATCCAGACAATTAAACTAGATATTGCTTTCAGCTGAAAACAGTGTGATATTTATAACATGTTTGGTATTATTTTATGTGTGCAGTTTTAAGGGCTTAGTGGTAGATCTGGATGATGGAAATCTTATGAAGTTGGCTGAAGATGGAACTGTTTTACGGTAGGGTCAGCAGTCATAACAGGGCCATTCAATTTTTAAAATTATCCACATTTTTTTTTCTTTTTCATGGATGCATAATATTGAATGGCATAGACAAATAATGTTTATTTTTATTTGATTAGGGCAACACATGGAACGAATGACCTCAGTACAGAAGAGATTATTAAACATTATGGTCCTAAAAGGGAATGGAAGCACTTCAATAGTCTCAATAGCTCTTTCACAAGATCTGGTATCTTCATGTACAGCATCATACACAAGATAAGAATCATTATATTGTAGCAACATAATAATTGAGGTGAGTGTTACTTTCTTTGTTTCTTGCAGCAGAATACTATTTCTATGACAACTACTTTGATCTACCTGGTGCACTTCTCTGTGGAAGGGTTGTGGACATGTTGCGCAAGGTATAATCTAACTTAATTTGTTGTCATCAATACGGATTGTAAAAGTGGGGGAAAAAAACATTAACACATGTATTTAATTGTAATTTCCACAGCGTGGAAATGAGGTGAATTCAGACTTTTGGAAAGACATGTTAGCTGCCATCGATCATAACTACAATACATCTGCATTTAAAGGTATGCACTCAATTCCAAACTCACAAATAATAGTATTTTATTTTGTAAAACTTTATTCTTTGTTTTGTTCAACAATTTGTAAATTGCAATAACTCTCAAATGCTTTTTTGAATTTCACATCATATGCTGTGTTACAGCATTACAGTTGTGGGAATGGCTTGACCGTAACATTTTCATAGATCAAGTATATTATATATGTATATTACAGGTAGAATTGTATACTTGACATACATAAACACAAATAATAGAATTGCTGTAAATGTTACAGGCGGTTGTAGACCAACACTAATATTCTTTCGGCTTTGTACTAGCAAGCGCGGTGCTAGACCATCTTAATTAAAGCCATTGTTAAAACTGAAAAACATTTTAATTTTGGTGCCTTTTTTTTATCCGTACGTTTCAAATTTCCTTTCACCTAATTTCCTTTAACCTCTCTCACTTTCCTTTTAATGCTAAATTAAAAAGACTGTAGAAATATCAGCAAAACATTCTATTCCTACAATAGTGACAATCTTATGGCATTTTGACTATTTCTATTAGTAGATCCTTTCATTTTGTAAGGTTTTTACATTTGGATTCACGTGGAGGCAATCAAGAAGCCAGAGAAAGAGCAGTGCACATTGTCAGCTGCAAAAATGCCATTGCTCTCTTCATCTGGGACCTGCACATAGACTGTATCATGGGCATTAAGCATAAGGACGGCACTCCCAGACATCTGATCCAGGAAGCCCTTGTTGTACTCATCGTATGAGAACACAAGTGGTTCGTCATTTTTGTAGAGTGCTACCAATGCATTAGCCCCATTCACATGCATATGATAGGCAAAATAATAGAGTCCTGGAACCTCACAGTTAAAGACGCCTCTGCTGGAGTCATAGTGGTTCTCCCCATTGTACAGAACCTGGTCAAACTGGATCGGGGTTCCGGCTGTAGGGTAAGCCCTGGTAAGGACGACGCTAAAGGCAGACATAGGGGCCTTTATCATCTCATGAGGCATAGCAACCTCGTGGGACTTGATGGGCATACTCTTCTCATGGTGGTAGATAACTTCGCCGGGGGCTCCAGGGGGGCCAGGTGGACCAACAGGCCCTGGGAGACCATCGTTACCTCTGGGGCCTGTGAGTCCAGGTGGACCTTGGGGGCCAGAAATTCCCTTGGCTGTCAAGCCAGCTGGGCCAGGTGGACCTGGGTGACCTTGGTGACCTTTGAGCCCTTGAGGCCCAGCTGGACCAGGAGGCCCGCTGGGTCCCCTTTCTCCTGGATATCCATTCTCCCCACTTTTTCCTGGTGCTCCTGGTTGACCTGTGTGGCCCTTTGATCCTGGAAGGCCCATAGCACCTGGAATACCTGGGGCTCCAGTGGGGCCCTGTGTCCCCTTAGGACCCTGAGGGCCTGTATGACCTGTGGCTCCTTGAGGACCTCCTGCCCCTGGAATACCTGGTTTTCCTGAGAACCCCTGAGCTCCTGGGTCACCCTTTGTTCCCTTGGGTCCTGGTGCACCTACCATTCCAGTGTCGCCTTTTGGTCCTTGTGGGCCATTCTCACCCTGAAATCCTCTGGCTCCCTGTGGGCCAGCTGGGCCAACAGGGCCTGGGGCACCTGCATGACCAGTGAAACCAGTGGGACCTGGTTCTCCCTTCTGACCAGTGGTTCCTGAAGTACCAGGGGCACCTCTGTCACCTGGCATTCCAGGAACACCTGGTTTACCAACACCTGGCATACCAGGCGCGCCAGGCTGACCAGCTGGACCCTGAGGCCCTTTAGGCCCCATAGGTCCCGGTGTACCTGGGGTACCGTTTGCACCTGGCTTTCCTGAAGCTCCTATGCCAGGAGCTCCAGTGTGACCTACTGGCCCTGGCAAACCATTTGATCCTGGTGCACCATCTCTACCTGGGCTACCTGACTTTCCTGGCTCTCCAGGGTATCCAGGTGCACCAGTCTTACCAACTCCAGGTGTACCAGGCATTCCAGATGGGCCTAATGGGCCCATTGGCCCTGGTGGTCCTTGTGCCCCAGGGATACCATGTCCTCTCTCTCCCTTTTGGCCGGGAAGTCCAGGAATACCAGGATGTCCCTTCAGTCCAGGCTCTCCTCTGGGCCCCATTCCTCCAGGCAGGCCGTGTGGGCCAGGTTTGCCAGGGGAAGAAAGTCCAGCAGGTCCTGGGCTTCCAGGAGACCCTGGTGCACCTCTGGGACCCATGGGTCCTGTGGAACCAGGAGCACCACTCTCACCTGGAGCACCGTTGCTACCTGGTTTTCCAGGGCTACCCGGGCTACCAGGTTTACCAGGCTGAGAGAAGCCAGGGGGTCCGGGGGGCCCAGTGTGGCCTTTTGGTCCAGGATGTCCAACACCATTTATTCCAGGAGGACCAGGTGGGCCCATGGGTCCTGGCTCACCTGGGGGGCCTGGAGGTCCAGACTCACCTACAACAGCTAATACATTCATACATATTGTTATCATGCAGACAGAAACGCCCATATTAAGATAAAAAAATCTAAATAATATGCTAAATTATTTGTTCTGTATTTTGTGTCTGTGATTTAACAAACCCAGAATAGAGAATCCGAATTGCATTGACTAATAATTACATTTGTGATGAGTAGGTATTTTAATAAATAAAAGCCTTATTCTTAAAGTGATTGCCTGTGTGAATGAAATACTGTACACAGTAGGTATCTTACTCAAGGGTGCTGAAAGTATGGGAAAGAAATACTGTACACAGTAGGCATCTTACTCAAGGGTGCTGAAAATTTTCGGGATGGAACCTTTAAACCTGGACCACTAGACTGAAGTATTTATCTTTTCGACATAAAACACTAAGGTTATTGGTTATCTAATCTAAGCTTGTTGCATTCCATTATGTCTGTATATTAGACAATTTTATTTCCCTAAAGTTTATTCCATGTGTCCTTTTGACCACATGACTCCAAAAAGGTTATTTAGTCCCTGTATAACCTTGGGTTTGGTATTATACTACAAAAGACAGCAACCTGATTTTAAGCTAGTAGAACATTACTCTATGATTATGGGGAGGGTTGTGTGGACAGCAGTCTGAAGGGACAACAGTGGTCTGGTGGGATGTTGCCATGCAAGCAACCTTGTTACTTCCTGTTCAGTTCAGTTGTAATTTGCCCACATTGTATACCACACCCTTTAATTTACTGGGCACCCCTTTGTGGTGAATGTGGTCAGCCAGTTGTTTACATCAGATTTTCTCCCACACAATTTACTGTGGGATAAGTGCAGCGTAGCTAAAAGGATGATACAAATGTAACACATCTGAAAATTCTATAGAGTTTATTGGTGTCTTGGCAGAGGTAATATTTTAGGTGTTATCCACACATAAACACACATAAACTGTCTTTATTTTTCTTTAAAAAAACAATTTAATTAATTAACTGGAATCTGTGAAGGGTGTTTATAGGGTATATTTTTGGAAATATATTTATTGGAAAGCTAAAATAAATATTCTCAGACTGAGAACATAATATTTTTGGTAGAAGCTAGGTCCTGGTTATGCATTTCAGATTTGTAATGTCAGTGTTTTCCTTTTCCCCCCCCTACACAGTTCAGCACATTTAATGTATACAAAAGAGCTGCATCATATTATTGTCCAGAGAAAGACTTTACAGTTTGGAAATATATTTAATCCCCAAAGGTTAATACTTTTAGATTGTTTAGAAAACATTCTTAAACCTTAAAAGTTGACAATCCATTATATTAGCTAGTGATATAAAGTTTTCCTGAATTGAAGGTTTACAATTGACATTTGCTGTATGGTTATACAGCAAATGTCATACTATTTATTTCGGTATAAACTGAAATAAATATATGGTTTACTTTTCGTTTGAATCATTTATTGAGCCTTGACTCAAAAAGGTGACATGCATGGTGCCAGAATGGGACTTTTTTGGCAGCCAGAAAGGCTACAAAGTAGAGGTGGTGATAACTAGATGTTATCAATACTGTGGCCTAAACAGTAGTTGATCCATGACTGATTTGTTTACACTGCACAGGGCTATTGTGCTTCTGCAAAGTGAAGCATTATCTCCCGTATTCCTCTGTTCACTATCCTTCAGCTGCCTCTTTATTAACCAGGTTTTTGTTAATGCTGTGTATTTTTTTTTTTTTTTTTTTTTTTTTGTTAGTTTAGTTACTTCTATGTATTTAACTGTGTGTCGTGTGGCGCACACTTTCCACCATTAACTGATGCTGAAAATGTTGTTTTACTGAGGTGTATAAATGCTGCCAGTGGTCAGTAAAGTGTTTTTAACGTTGTATGTTAACTTGTTGGTAACTGGTAAACATTTTAACATAATGGGACTACACTCTTTTTAACGTCCTGTGATTACGCTCTATGGCAGGGTTTGAACAGGTAGAAAAGCTCAGATTTATGTCTGCAGGTTGATTGTTCTTCAGAACGCCTCTGAACATTGACTACTACGTGATATGCAGAGGTGTTGTAAAGAAAAAAGGAATAAGACTACCTAGAAAAATAAAATAAAATGTGAGCTAGTAAAGAAATGTCTATTTTGGTGGCTCACAATCAAGGAGTGTACCGTTAACCTTCCTTGTATCCAGTTAAGGTTTGCCAAATACAATCCCTCACCAATGCTCTTATACACAATTGTGCATTGTCAGGGTAACTATAAAACTGTTGAAAGGTACCCAAAACAACCGTTAATTGAGTTGATTTTATACTGTCCTTCAATAAACCACTCCTCTTATGTAACTTCTGTAGCTGTTTAGTGCCTTGCTCTATAACATATTTTGGTGTAAATGGTTTGTAAGAAGAGAATATAATGGAGTTGAATCTGTGCTGTAATCGCTTATGTATTATTTTACACCAGACTAATCATTGCAATATTTATATTTTGCCAGATACGTTAAAACTGTAGTCAGTATTAATATATATTAATGTGTGCTGTGAAATAAGGGATATATATATATATATATATATATATATATATAATTATTATTGAATCACATAAAATGAGTGTTGCTGTGCAGGTACAGTATTTGCATCTGAGATATAGGTTTGGATGGATTTGTTAAGCGAAAATTAAATAATTTGGCCAGTTATTTGGTGCTTAACCATATTTTTCATAATTTATTATTAGATCATATGCACAGAACAAGCAAGTGCTAAATTAAATAACCGTTAAGACAGTAAATCACACTTAATATTCATTTTATCATAGTCCTGACTACCAGAATTTTAGCTCCACATTTATTTAATTACTGTAAGTACAAGATTTGACATGAATAATTCTTGAGAAATAGGAGACTAACTTACCATGGCTCTTGACTGGGTATGCATGTTTGGTGACTTTTGAATGGCGATATCTGTCAGGGGTTGCCTTAGCCAAAGCCAGGAGGACTAGGAGAAAACTTGTTACTCTCAAGTCCATCTTCTGAAGCTAAACCTGCAAAGGAAGATGAAAGTTACAGTTAGTCACCCTTTGATGCAACAGTAAGGCTTAGATCACAGTAAATCTAGATCAATGTAGAAGGAAGTTGTACTATCTGTCCAATAATTTTCTGAATGTGGAAAACCATTACAGTAACTTCATTTGATTTGAGCAGTGAGTAATATTGAGTAGTCCCAATAAAAGATTTCATAGCTAGCCATGATTTTATTTTTCCTGGAATGGAGATGCAGCTATCCCATGCAAAGCAAAAGATAAGTGACTGTGTTGATAAAGAAATGTAAAACTAAAGCAATATATATTTCCATAAAATACCTAGCCTTACCACTTCACTCTCTATTCCCATGTAAGACATTTGGTAACTAACCACCATGCAACCTTAGACATTATCCTTCACTGTTAGAGGGTGATTTGTTGCCAGGCAGCAAACCAAAGTCTGATGTGAAAACTTACCTTACCTGTAGGTTTATGCTCCCAAGTAAGAGGTCTGCTATCCCAACACAGCACTGCTATATATCCTTGGGCACAGTCTGTCTTTCTGGCTGGATGCTGCCTCTCAGAGCATTGGGCTTAAGGTATTTATACCAAGGCATCTCTACCTTGATATACAGAGGCCCTCCCTATCCATGATGTCATATTTTAATGACTGGTGCCATGTCCTCTTGCCAAGTCCCTTGAGGATGATAGCTCTCATTTGACACCTCCCTTTTTCCCTTCATTTCTTTGGTTTTTGCTTTGTAGAGCAGAAATCCCCTTTTTCTAAGACAGTTTTTGTGTTTGTGTTAATTACTGCATGTGCTACAGAATTGAAATTGTTGTATTAAACTTGTATTATTGGATCTAGTGTTAGACATGTAAATTGGTATTTGTGCTTTGTGACATATGTTTTGGAACTGCTATTAGGCTTGCTTGCATTTCCTGTTATAGCTTCGATTGGTGAACACGTTTGTGCCATGTTAGTGTTTTGTTGTCTCACAAAATAAGTTTATTTCCAAAGTGGCTATTAACCATGTGTGTTCTTGGACAAATGTGTGTCATCTAGTTGAAGATTCAGTGTGTATTTGTATAAATCATCTAAACCACATGCCACTGTCTCATATGTATACAGTATGTTAGTTGCAGGTAAAGCAAAACATAATTATGGCTTAATTTAGGAATTTCATTTAAATCTAGTGCTAGCACCAGCATTTAGTAGAATAGCATATAGTATTCAAAATGTAATCTTTATATGCACAATGTTATCTGTTTTAATCTAATTTTAATCTTAACATTTTCATTTACCTTTTATCTTGATATTTTTCCTTGTTTTAACTGAGGTGAAATACACAAACGCCAGAGGGCACAGTTGAGTTTAGTTGTGTTAAAATGTGACAAACTGGAGACCTGGGAAATTAATTTATCCTCAACTGCTCCAGTGAAGCTGTGGCTGGCCAGCTTCATGGTATAAATGTATATATGTTATTCCCCTGTCATTACTACTGTAAATATGGTCTTGGTCTACTGGCCTGGTAAAACTAGGATTTAGACATGCATCGTGCACCAATGTACCTATACATATGTTCCTTTATGCATTAACATTATAATTAGCAATTCAATCTCTCACCTGAGACTTTGGATGGTATCACTGGCTTGAGGATCTGTTGACACACTTGTTAATGACGATGATACTAAAATAGTTTTTAGTATTTAATTGTTAATTGTATTTAGCATCATCCAAATAGTTTTATTTCCTTCATTGCGAACAATTCTATGATTTATGTGATGAACTAAAATGTTGTCGTCTGAGTGTAATAATACATAGATGCTTGAGTGTTGAAAGTAAGGCTTTCCTACTGTGGGCATTTTAGGTGAAGTCTTTGTTAAATGAGAGACGTGTTTGTGTCAGTATGAGTGTTTAGGAGGGTGGGGTGGAGTTCAGTCAACATTAAACAACCTTATGAGCTGCAGGCACTCAACTGCGTCTTACCATGAAAGTGCCATTGACCGCACTGTGGCTTGGCTTTTTTTTTTTTACACTGAGAACCAGAATTTTGTATCAGGAATAACCCTCCTCCTCCCTCCCTTCTAAATTGGTCCTCTGTTGTTTAATGTAAGTGCTGGATGCAGACGTGTCATGAAAATAACCTGTGTAATATTATAAGAGACTGAGAATGCACAAATTACTGTTTAACAGTTGGGAAGACATTTACTAGTCTATTTGAATTGTCTTAACTCACCATTGTTTTTTGTTTTGTTTGCACCCTTAATGATGATGGGAACTCTTGGAAGGCTCTGATGCAACCATTCTTTTGCTACTAAAATGTAATAAAACAATACAGTAGCTCAACTCCATATGTTATTTAAGGCCTCATTTGATACATTTGTTATTGTGTTGCTGCGGAATGTCACAATCTGCATGATCAAATGTATGTGCCTGAACAATTCTTCACAATTGCACCTTAAAACATTTATCATACTGTATACATGACTTTTAACAAAGAAGACTTTTTCTTGCCCTCCTTTCTTACATGGAATGTTTATTTTTAACATTCATATAATGTGGTATTATTTATTACTCATGTTAATTATAGCCAAATTGGGTTATGTTACCAACCTATTTTCTGCTGTTTATTTTAAAAGGAACAAATGATGGCCCTTTTCCACATCCTGACAAAGTTCCTTAAGTCTTAATACAATATCTATGATGTTTTTGTGTGAAAATACTACATATATTTATTATAAGAGCTGATTTCACAGCGCCTATCTGAAGCCTCTTCAGACATGCTTCATTCTAGTGACTTTTGTTTTAATGCAAATGAGCCACTGCTCACCCCGCCCCATATTCAGCATAGTGTGCTGATGTAATAGGCTAGACTATAGCTTTTCTTGGCCCACCATGGCTTGGGAACTGTTGACCTGTCAGCAGACAACACAGCCTCTGACAACAGTGCGTGCAACCATTTTTGGTTTGAAACAGAAGACATTTTTACACTGCTATTCAAGGCATAATATTTCGCCTTCATTCCACCTTGCCGTTCCATGGAAAAGGTACAGGAGGCGGGATGGGGCCGGGGTTATTGCCACAATGCCAGCAGTGGGGCTGTGGCTGCAGCCAGTCACATTGGCCTAGCCAGAACGAAATGTCACGCGTATGATATGATCTTGCTGAGTGGGTCTACTAGGTTTCAAGTAACGTCAGTGGTTGTGGGTATTTCTTCATGAATGACGGTTACAGGCTAATAACAGGTGTGATTGACTCTTTATAAAAATCACACATTAATTTCCTAATTTCCTTGGCAAGAAAAATAATGGTGCACATTCGCAGTAGTAGTTCTCAATACCTGCGTGAAGATAGTCAGATGGAGGGGGCAGTATTATTCAAATGAAAGGATGGTGACATCAAAAGCCCTGCAAAATCAAAACGGCTTGCTTAACCCTTGTAATGTACTCCGGGTCAGAATGACCCAAATCACTAGCTTTTGTGGCAGATAGAAGGCGCT
>JAODUG010040538.1:0-17172 GCA_027564795.1 Aphredoderus sayanus | reverse complement strand
CATATATATATACACACACTAGATATTATACTTCGAACTCACCATACTGAAAACCTTATGTCATTCAAGTGTAGCGTAAAAGAAGCTGAAAACTTTCAGTACTTAGTCTTATATATGTGTAGTGTGTACTCAGTGTGTACTCAATGTCCCAATCTTAATCTTGATAATATACAGTAAATTTGCTACATTATATTTGTTTTATAAGGTGTGGAGAGGATAAGGGCTGGTATTGAGGTCAGGTCAGACAATGCATTTGGGGAACACCTCACCGAATCATGACATAGGACTTTTCCTAATCCAAAATTTACACAACAGGTTCACCAAACCAGGCAGTTGTGATACTGCCCTTTTCACGTTCCATCTTCTTACAAAAGTTCAGAAAACAGAATTTATCAAGACAGCTGGCATGTTTTTTTTTTTCAATTGTAAACTTTTATTGTTTAGCTAAGAAAGGACTCATTATGTGCATTAAAAAATAAATAAATACACAAATTATAAACTTTTACCAAGACGATAAAGCATGAGGGAATCAAGAAGATAAAGATTGTAAACAAGAGTTTCACATAAAATATTATACAGTAAAAATTGCTTTTTTTCCTTTAACAAAAGATCAGCTGAACAAATGACCCTTTTTTAGGATCTACAGTGGCCCACTCTTCACTGTGGTAGCCTGTACCATTAGTATATTGACCATTTCTGATAATACAGTATTTAAAGCTTTTAAAAAACCTTTACAATACTATTAATCCAGGGTATTCACTGATGATAGTATTGCATGTACACGATAATCATATAAAATAGAGTGTAAAAGCTCCCTGATTTAAATAATACTTGTAATGTGTAGCAATACTATGCAATAACAAAGTAGCATACACACCTAAAATACTTGGATGAAGCAAGTGGACATTTACTGTAAATTATATTTCAGTAGCACATTTATAGAACACCATGTTTTGACGTGTAATAGAGTCACAAGAGGTTACACTTTGTATATATACACACTATAGAATGAAATTCTTATAAAAATAAATTGTAAAAAATTTAATTTTAAAATCATATAAATATATAACAGTATACATCTTAAAATATCAGCAATTGTCAGTAATTCTGTGGGTTAATTGGCAAAACAGAACCTATATTTACTATATCTTTAAGTATAAATTTAGTAAACCTTAAAGGTCCAACATGATTTAGTGTCTTAAAATGTATAAAACTAAAGCATGCTCAAAGTGTTTTCAGAAGAGTTTGAAATAGATCTCTTAGCTAGAAATGTACATCAAACCATTAGCCTACCCCTTTATTAGTGCTTTGTGGTAAATTGCAAACAAATCACCCCAAAATTACCCCATTAAAATTAATTGTTAGAAAGCCCAAACCATTTGTGAACAAAATCAATAATCCATTATAAAAAGACAAATATACTATTGAACCAATTAGGGTCTCTGGCATCAAGATTCTGTTACAGCAGCTTCACAACAAACAACATAAAATGTTTAGCGTATTCAACAGTTTAAACACAAAACAACTTATAAAATCATCTCTGTTAAAGAGTTCCTTCCTACACACGGAACAGTAGCTGCTGAGTCGTTCAACGAAACACTAACCAATCAGTGTCTTCATGAAAGCAGGCCTGTTGAAGGGCCAGTTGTACTGGTTGGGGACAGGTCCATTCACATTGCACTCAAAGAAAGAGAACATGGGGAACCATATGCGTGCCCGTCTGCTCTGGTGATAGGCACGGGTGTTAGCTAAAGTGTGGTAGTAGAGAAACAGCCGTGTGGTGATGTAGAAGGCTATGAACACGTCAATGGAATAATGCTCATGGGCTGCCAGGATAAAGAAGATCCCAAACAGGTTTAACACCCAGGAGATGGTATGAATCAGGTTCCAGCTTCGTGGAGTGTCTGTGGGTGTGAATGGTTTTGTTAATAAACTAAATAAGTGCAAACATCAGAATATATAAAAATCTGTAAATTGGCAGTTGCTGTAACAGGTAAAATACTAAGCACTCACACTCTGTTACAAAGAAGTTAAGCATAGTAATGACTACAGTATGCCCGCTGAACATGTAGTCTCCACATGTGTGCACGCCTGTAAGAGTCATCCCGAAGCCACTCCAGATCGCCAACGCCCTCTGTATCTTGCCCCAGGAATCATCATACATCTAGAGGACACACTTATCAGCCACACCGCAAGTGTAATGCGGACTCTAATAGCAATAGCACTTCCAACTGAAAATGACCCGGTCTAATCTGTGTGTGGGCGCGCGCATTGTGTGTTTGTATTTATTTGTGTCCTACCTTGCTAGCACATTTTAAATGTTGCCCAGGAACTGAGAGGGAGGTGACAAACATGGTAAAGCACCGTAGCAAAAACACAGTCCCCATCAAAGAGCACAGGCGTCTCAAGAGAATGGACCTAAGAGAAATGTGCTCATGCGTTATTAAGTGAGCCCACCGGTTTATCTGTCAGACAAGGAAAACTACAAATAACCAGGCAGCACGATCAATTGTCTGTTTATTGCCAGAGAATAGCAATGGAGGGCTACCTGTGCTTGTGAAGGAGCAAGAGCAACAAAAATATGTAACACAGGATCAGGCCACAGGCCTCGGCCATTGCAAAAGCCCAAGGGATTCTGGGAACACTGTCAAAGCACAAAACATGTATCAGTGTATAGATTAGATAGCAGCTGCACTTTGGAGTGTGGATCGTAGAGAACATCGTATAAGATTTAAGGAGGAAGGGAATATACTCTACGTACCTGTCTAAAAATATGTCAGGCAACGGGGGGTACGTCCTCATGTCTGGGACCCGCTCGTGCACTATCACCATGACGAAGGAGGTAAATCCGAACACGAACACAACGTAGATGGAGCTGATGACGGTCTTCCACAGCTCGGGGTCCAGGCGTCCCGCAGCCTGCCTACGCCTCCCGTCGGAGTGCGCGTGGCACAGCGCCCCCCTCAGGGCCAAGCCGGAGGACCCCTCGGAGTCCCTCAGACGCAGCTCGCTGCCGTTACACCACGCGTGCTCCCCGCCGTTGCATATCCTGTCCGCTCCACCGCAGCTCCACCCGGGGCCGGCGGGACCCACGGGGAGCCCCGCAGGCAGGCTGTCCGCCGGCGGGCCGAGCTCCTCCAGCTGGGCCTGGCTGCGTCTCTGGAGGCGGCGCAGGGACAGGGCCAGCCGCTTGATGTCTCCCAAGACACCTAGGCCCAGCGGAGGGCCTCGTAGATCGGCTTCGGTGAGGACCAGCAGGCTTGTGCCATCAAGGCGGTGCTGGGTGCACAGGAGCTCAACGTATTCCCCGAAGCCTTCGTCCCTCAGCCACCTGGCCACCTGCTTACAGCTCCAGGTGCTCACGCTAGCCTCTGGGGGGGCCATGGCACTGCAAACAGGCAGGGTGAGAATTGAGGCCCAGAGTTGAACAATACTCAGAGAGTGAGAGAAAAAGCCACACCACGCTCAACCAGTTCTTGCACACGCTCAGAGATAATCTGCTGAGCTGACACTGAAAAGGGCAAATGTAATTAGACTTGTATGGCTGTGGCCTACACTAGCAGTACGCAGACTACACTAACTTCAGTATGCTCTCTTACTGTACAGCGGTAGTGCAGGAATAAAATTAAGTGCTGATAGAGGGAGTATTCCTCTAAGAATCTACCTTAGCTATGCTGTGTTCACTCAGCCCTTCATCACTATATGTCAAATCATTCAGCAACACTATCACTTTGCTAGACACTTATCCTTTCTCCGCTGTCCTTTGACCATGTGATAAGTAGCAGTTCACCACTGCTTTCCAACACTTGCTCCAAAGGTCTGCAAGATCCATGCCAACAATCCAAAACGGTGGTTTGGCAATTGGTTGAAAGAAACTAAATAAAATAGAACGCTAATCATCATTAAACAATGACAGTTCACTTTTAAAAACAGGTACTTGCCCCACATGTATATTAAAAGGTTTTTCATTATTTTGGGAACAGCAGCTAATGAACAAACTTTACAGAAGTAAAGACCCACAGAGTAAGATAAGAATTTCAGTGGTTCATAAGGTTCACAGAAAAATACATGTATGGTCAAAGATACTAAAAATAGATTTACAGTACAGATCAGATACCTGTAACATGAACTGTACATGTATATTACTGGTTTTTGAGCTGTATTACCTTGGTATGCTGTATGTTTTCCTTCTCATAGGTCAGGTTTTTCTTTTGCAGTCTTTCAAAACCAGTATTAACATGCACCTACCACCTATGAGCTTCACTCGAGTCAAAACGGCCAGAGATACTGATAATATCAGTAGTATCTCTGGCTGGCATACAGTGAGTCACCTCAAGGATAATGACACAGTGACAGATACATTACACGGCCTTTCAGTTTGTGTGTGCCTTTCTCTTTAACCAGAATAGAGAGCTAGAGATTGAGGATTTAACAAAACGCTGATAGAATATTCTGAGGGAGAGGTTTGCATGGCACTGCTACATTCCAATCAGACACGTTACTGTATTATAAATTACATATACAACAATCGGCATTTTTATGTTGGGTAACTTTACATTGACATTGAGTGTTGACACATTATTACAAATTACATAAGCTGTCACTTAACTCTTATCACGATGGCATTTTCAGTTAAACTAAATTATAGAAATGCAAGGAAAAGTTTTTTTAAGTCGGTTGTCCAACGTAATCTGATTTGACGACTACACTACCACACGACCCGATTCTCACCTAATAATTTAAGCCACTCCACTACAGTACAGGACTGTGCGTGAGTAGTATTTCGGCGTGGTTCGACATGGACGCTAAAACTAGTTCCCCAAAGTGAGCGCTCGCCAACATGCTTCTGGTAAAGCATAGACTTTCAATCTGAATACGCTCAACACCTAGCAGAATGATGAACAGTGTGTCCCTTGTCAAGCAAGAATTAAAAAGTTGCACTTCCGGTACCAACCTTCAAAATAAAACGTAGGGTTTTGTTAACACTACTGGTACTGGAAACGTACAGCCTAGGATCAAGTTTATTATTTAATGTTTATACAAGTAAGTAGATTATTCTATGCATTGTGATGAAGATGAGAAGATGATAAACAAACTAAGAAAACTCAGCAGCCCTAAGGAGACACCTGGCGAAATATACTGTACAGTAGTTTAGCAGGCTAATGCAACTAGTATGCTGACTGCACTGTACAAGCCTGTGCACCAGTCTTTGTGGCAAGCATCATCACCAACACCTGTTGATGACTATCAGGGTTTGTGGGGCAGTAACTGAATACATTTTCATTTAAGGCACATACAATAAGTGATCTGATTTAGTTTTATAAGGTTACTTGCTGCTAGGCTTTGAAATGACTGCCAGACCTTCTAGAGGAGCCCTGTCCACTGAGCCAGATGGCGCAAGGGCAACTGAACACAAATATGCCGGTGAAAAAGACTCTTCTGGCAATGTTGAGGACACGCATGAGACAGTAGATAATGAGAGAAGGTGTGTGTGGAGGAACCCATCTCTTGAAGAGCTGGAAGAGGTTTTACACGCTGCTCCAAGATCCTGTCGCCATGGAGACGAAGTGTGGCCTAACTTATATCTAGGTGACATGTGAGTGTTTTTTGTATGATCTGATAGCTTGCTCATGATGTACACACCAGTGTGTGTGTTTGTTACTGATTATATATATATATATATATATATATATATATATATATTATTATACTGATTATATCTCTACTAGGTACATGGCTCATGGCAAGTTTGGACTTTGGCAGCTGGGAATCACTCATGTCCTGAACGCAGCTCATGGGAAAAGTTGCTGTCAAGGCAGCGAGGATTTCTACGGCACCACAGTGGGATATTATGGAGTCCCAGCCAATGACCTTCCAACATTTGACCTGTCACCCTTCTTCTATCCTGCTGCTCAGTTCATTCATCAGGCTTTGACTTCAGGAGGTAATGTAAATCTCACGTTACTATACAGTAGCCTATATGTTCAGGAGCAGTTCATGTTACCCCTCGTGTCGTATGTGCTTTCACGCACAAGTGTGAGTGTGTTTTCCAGGAAGGATATTAGTGCACTGTGCTGTGGGAGTGAGTCGCTCGGCTGCACTGGTCCTAGCCTACCTGATGATCCACCAGCACCGCGGGCTGATGGCTTCTGTACGCTCTGTGCAGCAGAGACGCTGGATATTCCCTAACAGAGGATTTCTGCTACAGCTTATTGAACTGGACAAAAATCTACAGCAAGAGGAGAGAACCAAGGAGTCTGCTACTCTGTGAAACACCCCTGCATTGTAAATTCTGTTTTCTCTTAATACTCAAACAAAATGGTAAGACTTACCATCCAACATAATAGGAGACAGTCCAGGGAATAACAAGTGATGCCTGGTGCAAGTCGGTCTGTCACATTGCGTGTACTGCATTGAGTTCATCTTGGGTTGAAGGCCTCATTATATGCAGCGCGCTGACAGAATGGGTTGCAGTAAACAGCCACCAGTTGTACCATTATGCGTCACTAGTGTCATGTGACAGTTAGGCCCATGACTACACAATAAACAAGTCAATATTGTATTGCGCGCTGCTCATCTTCTTTTTTGTAGAAACTGTTGCTTTCATTGACCTTCTCAAATTTGAGTTAGAGAAAGCTGTTTTACAGCTGTAAAGCAGTTAAGTTATCAGTTAAAGGTTATACTGTGTAGGCTACATCTAACCAGAAATAACACTTTGAACTAAATATAGAGCCAACTCCCATTCTAACAACCACCTGCTAATGTCCGTCACATTCTTACTCTCACACAAACACACTCATACGCAGGGCCAGACAGGTTGTGAGGGTGGTGTACACAGATAGTGGAGTGCTATTGAGTTCTGCTGGAGCAGAACAGTTTTTTCTGAGGAGAATGTCAAGGAGCGGTACACCACAAGACCTGGACCTCATTAAGAAACTGGAGCTCATACTGGATTCCTGCAAGCTAGAGCTTACAACCATAGACGAGGTCTGGCCCAACTTGTACATAGGAAATGTGTGAGTGTCTTCTGCTTGAGGGGTCTATTGCAGGCATTGTTACACACCAAGTCAACTTACGAAAGAGCTCTTTTTTTGTGATGCTGGTTTGAGGCTGTATACCTATAGCTGTAGACTATGTAATAACCAGTGAGATTTGTCCCTGTCATTCTGTCTGTACCATGTCTCCCAGGGCCATAGCTCAGAACAGAAGTGCATTGCGTAGGCTTGGTATTACCCATGTTCTGAACGCTGCACACTCTAAGCAAGGAAGCATTGGAGACCAAAGCTATTATGGCAACGACTGTGTTTACTATGGTGTCCCAGGGGAGGACTCAGACCAGTTTGACCTCAGTCAGTACTTCAAACCGGCAGCTGACTTCATACATCAAGCATTGAAGGGCAAAGATGGTACGATATGTTTTCTGTGAAATTGGCCTTGTATTTTTAACTTCCACTTAATTTATGATTTCCATAATTTATTCATGACAACCTCTATTTCCTCTTTCTCCCACCACAGGGAAAGTGTTGGTGCACTGCATTATGGGTATCAGTCGTTCAGCCACGCTGGTCCTGGCATACTTGATGATTCGACGGCGTCTCTCTCTCCCTGATGCTCTGAAGCTTGTTATCCAAAAACGAGCCATCTACCCCAACCGAAACTTTCTTTCCCTTCTCCTCAGCCTTGATGCCCATCTGTCACGTAAGAGAAAGCTGTGTCACCTGGTCTGACATCCCGCTTTTCCTCCTCTCCACGTTATCTTCATCCCATATGATACCGTCCTCCCCACTCAATGTTTACAATGGGCTACAGATGCAATTTTGCGTGCTTGCTATTTTCAAGTTCATACATAAGTATTGCATGGTCTTTTGTAGCATCATTTTGTAAAATATTCCAGTTTTATTTGACAAATCAATCTTACCAGGCACATCCATAAGCTTTGTATATATGTGATCTCATATCTTTTGCATTGAATGTTTATTCTGTATAGTGTTATTCGTTTTCTATTTGGGACTTATATTGTGACTATATACAGTACATGTATAGAATTCACACCTTTCATAACAATGAAATAATGGAAATAAAGGAGACCGTTTTGTTCTGAATTACTTATTTATTTAAAATATCACCATTAATTTGGTGGCTGTCTGAATAATGATTTTTAATAAAAAGAAAAAATGTTTTCATTACTTATTGGTGTTTACTAGACCTGTATTGTTGATAAGTAGAAAACCTTCTGGGTATTTTTGTCAATGAGGGTATGATTACATAGTTAAAAAAGGAAACAGACCACAGTTGAACATTGAGTGAATGTCTGTTTACAGTATGTGTGTGTGGGTGTGTGTGAAGAAAAATAAGCGGGCAGGGCAAGAGAAAGGTCTGTGCTGTGTGTGAAGTGGTCTGCATGTAAGGTAAGCCACTACAGTATATAACCTGAATGCACATTAATATCTTTCCACTACAGTAACCTATATCTGCTGTATATTTAACCTGTTACGATCAGTAATTAGTACAATATGTCAAAGTATTGTGAATGAAGATGCATGTTATGTTTCCAGAAGTAGTTGAGATGGGGATTAAAATACCTGTATATAATATAAAACAAATAAAATAAGATAAAATGGTGCAAATGGATATGGCCTTGCTACATTGACTGTGTGTTTGCATACAGCATGTTAAAGCCTCCCTATGAACCACCCACTGTCTCTGAGCTGCAGGAGTTCCTGCTGGCTGACAGGCAGCCCACTGGACACCTGAATCAAGTCTGGCCTAACCTTTACATAGGCAATGAGTAGGTCCACACACGTCCATACATGAATGTGCACCTGTAAACATGCATGTGTCTTACAGGATGATGATGTGTATTTTCAGGGTGGCAGCTCGTGACAAAGACACCCTCCACAGCCTGGG
Source organism: Aphredoderus sayanus (assembly GCA_027564795.1). Taxonomy (NCBI): domain Eukaryota; kingdom Metazoa; phylum Chordata; class Actinopteri; order Percopsiformes; family Aphredoderidae; genus Aphredoderus; species Aphredoderus sayanus. The sequence continues at coordinate 8,265 of JAODUG010040538.1, read as the reverse complement.
CATAACACACATTGTAAACGCTTCCCATGGACCCCCAACCCGTGGCCCGGGACTCTATTTCCATGTCAACACTGGCCCACGCTTCTACAGAGACATGTCAGTGGACTATTATGGGGTGGAGGCAGACGATTCAATGGGGTTCACCCTTAGTCCATTCTTCTACCCTACAGCGCGTTACATCAGGGCTGCATTGGCCATGGGAGGCAAGTCTGTCACACTCGGTTTGATTGACAGATGCTTTTCTGATCCCATTTTGTGTATTGGAGCGTATTCTGAGTGTTGACTGACGCGATATATCTGTTGACATTAACGTTGACATTAACCTGGGGCCGTGGCCTGTCCCAGGCCGCGTGTTGGTGCACTGCCTGATGGGAGTGAGCCGGTCTTCAGCGCTAGTACTGGCGTTCCTGATGATCGCTGAAGGCCTTCGGCTGCGGGAGGCGGCACGCGTGGTCAGAGCTCACAGGGACATCTGCCCCAACGCCGGCTTCTTGCAGCAGCTCCGCAGCCTGGACATGAGCCTGGAGAGAGAGAGGAGACGACGGGAGCAGAGGGAGAAGCCTTAGACACACACACACACACACACACACACACACACACACACACACACACACACACACACACACACTAGCAACAGACAGTAGCATAAGGGATATATGTCCTGGAAAGTAAACCCTTTCATAACTACCAAGCATACAGCCTTAACTATAAGCATAGCAGGCCTACGTAAAATACAATACACATATAGTAGTAACATTTATGGAGGTCAACAAAGCTGGTGTTGATCCACAAATCTTCCCTGTCATGTCTACAGTGCAAATCAATAAATAAATACAATAATGTATAACAATTTTGTTGTATTGTAGCCTATGTTCAAACAAAGCTATATCTGGTGTAAAAACAATCACAGCAATTAACTAAATAAAATAGCATGCTATAGGCTATGAAACTGAATGACCAATTTGATTGGAAGTTGAATGGATGATACTAGTTGTCATCTTTAACAGATTTACATCTGCAGTGTAATGTAGTTCAGTTTGGACAATAACAGCTACAGTAGCATATTATTTTGGTTTATTAAACAGTGTAGTTTCTATAGTAGACCTATGCATTTATGGATCCACAAAAGCAGATTATTGATCACTGCTGCACCCCATTGTAAAATGGATAATAATAGCAGGCAAGGTATTTCACAGCCTATCCACTCAGAACTTTTGCTTATCCCTGAGTAATCTGCCACACCAACATGGTGAGAAATAAATGATAAAGTAGTGTGCCATAATGTTTAAGCCACTCTGGGATGCTTGTTTTGGCTTATCAACTGTGGGGAACTCTCTGTTTGATGCTCTCGCTCGCGGTGTCTGAACTGGGATAGTGGACCTAACATTGGCTTTATGCAGCTCAGACAACTGGACCTCACAATGTGGAAGACTGGGAAATGAGGGTGTTGGGTTGCATTCACATAAAGAAAGTGCATTCAAATAGGGACACACATACACTAAATGTCATTCTACCACAAAGACGTGGAGTGGAATCACACCCTCAGGTCATTTAAACAATTATTAAAACTGACAAGCAATGGAGTTATGCTTGATCTATTTATAAACACGCAATATTTCCTGTGCAGTAGGATGTTGTACAGCTTGTTTCTGTACACTGGAATAATAACCATGACCATGACGGTCGAATGCTCTCAATCCCGCAGGTTCATAAATAGCTCTGCAATGAAAAACCCGGCCTGACAGTTGACACCTGTTGACGCGTTACTGACATTCTGCTAATGGCTATGCTCTAACCCAGGGATGTTTGACTAACAGTTTATCTCACTGTATGGTAAACAGGCCCAATCTGCACGTCCATCCAGGATGTTCAAACTGTTGTCACATTAGAGCTTAGCTGGCATTCCATAGTTTATAGTTGGGTGCGGTACATAGACAGTACCAACTCAGTGAGTTGTGTTTTATGGAGGTCAGGACTCAGGCTCAGCAAACTAAAAATATCACATTAAACACAGCCAGGGAGCAGTTACCATTACAGAGCTGTACTTCGGCCACCGTACCTAATGTGTAGAGAACTTCCCATTGACAAAGTGTGCTCTCAGAGGCCATACAGCCTCGCTGGTAACCTACACACTTCTATTGAGCAAAGGATTCAATACGCTCGCAGTAGGAGTCATGTCGACTATGTCAAGGTCCAGAAGTCGGAACCCATACATCGCAGTGCAGGTTGACCCAGACAGCGACTACGTCACACCAGGAACCTTAGACCTGGAGCAGCTGTTTTGGACTGGTACTGGACCTGCTTATGCGCACGTCAACCAAGTCTGGCCCAATATCTATATTGGAGACGAGTGAGTAAACATTTCAAAATTCAACATTGAGTTGCCATCAATTTATTATTTATTTATAAACTATTAATATCCCATATCATTTTTCAAATCCAAGGTTACACTCTTACTGAGTCTCTGCATATTTGTGTGTGCATACACAGGAAAACTGCCTTGGAGAGGGCTGCCTTAAAGGAAATGGGTATTACCCACATCCTGAATGCAGCAGAGGGGTCCTGGAATAACGTGTTAACTGGTGCAGATTACTACAAGGATGTTGACATCCAATACTGTGGTGTGGAGGCTGACGACCAACCCACATTCAACATCTCTCAGCACTTCTACTCCGCAGCTCAGTTCATCCACAGGGCTGTCAGCCACCCACACAGTACGTCATGGAGGTTCATAGAGAACCCTATGGGTGTGTGTCGTGGCTGAGATCAGATGCTTCTAGAAATATTTATATCGACTGCACTTCTCATGTTATGAGAAGACGGTTTATAGATATTACACCTGTCTGTTATATTGTATGCTGTACGGTGGTAGTAGCCACGTATGTGTCTTTGTGTTTCAGGCAAGGTGCTGGTGCATTGTGTAATGGGACGGAGTCGGTCTGCCTGCTTGGTGCTGGCGTACCTCATGGTGGAACAAGGACTGACTGTGGTGGATGCCATCAATCATGTGCGACAGCTGCGCTGCATCCTGCCCAATCACGGCTTCCTGAAACAGCTGCGAGCCCTGGACATAGTGCTGCAGGAGGAGAGGCTCAGGCAAAAAAGATGCAAAGCCAGTAAACAGTGATGTCTGTTAGGCCTACTTGTGAGCCAACCACCCTTTCTCCTTCCCAGCTATCCCGTCTACTATACATGAAAAGTGAATATTTTGTATTGCAATATTCATTTTAGTAAATAACAGACCAGGGCGATCTCACCCCCCCATACACACACACACATAAATCAAGTACTAAATTACGATCAACATTATTGTTTTATTACATTTCTAGACATCACACAAACATGGTCTAGCCCAGGGACACATACAGTATTTTCAAGAAACTTTGAAGGTTGCCTACATAAAATACACAATAAAATAAACATAAACAGTTTTGTAGGAGATGAGACCATTGTACCCACTAATTTTTATAGTGGGCTTTACTGAAACTATGGCATATTAAACTGAAAGCCATTTGAAAGATAAATTAATAACAAATATTCCTGTAGTAGGTGTTCTCTCCTGGAGTGAATGGAGTGCGACAAGTATATAAAATTATACATTTCAGTTTGTTTATGGATTTATTTTAATCTAGTTCTATAATCTTTGAAAAATCAGTATGTGCATAGCATACCGTCTTTGTGGTAAATTAGATTTTCTTCAATGTTATCATCTTGTTCTGTTTGCATACAGGACACTGGTGCACCAGTATTGTGTCTGGGCATAATGGGTAAACAAAATGTCTGAAGCTGACTTAAAAAAACACAAGACGCACAACAAGCCACTAGTTGCCATCAATGACCTTGTCTGGTGTACTGCACTGCCCAATTATTCAACACAACAATGTTGGGGCAAGGATGGAAAGCAATGGAATCAACCCGTTATGAAAATCCCATCTGAACAATTAAAACAATACAAATAAAATGTACTGAAACCAATTTTTAAACAACGTAAATATGAGACTCAATATAGGCTGGTGTGTGGGGACTTTAACAGTTTAACAATAAGTGGTCATTTAAAAAAAGGGAACCATTTTGTTTCAAAGTTGTAAAAATGAATAATCATAACCGTTGCAAATTATAAAAGAAATAGATAACAAATGAATGCGCCTCCTGCTGCAGAATCCATAATGCTCCCACTTACTTAGTCTTCTTTCTAGAAAAATCATCTTCATGGAATAATTTCCCTTTGCTTTAACAATTAGAACTTTCTCAAGAGGGAGACCAAAGGGCAATCGTTTCCTACAGAAATTATATTTCTGTTATGATAATATTCCAAAAACAATGTGATTTTTCATTCACATCCTCTGCAGAAAGCAATACTGTTAGATGGTTCTAAAAATCAGACTTAGTGCAGAGGCATTTTCAGTTAAAGTCAGGTTTCTCTGGGAAGGTGCAGCCTGCTCGTCGGATGACAACATTAGCAGCATAGTGTCCAGCCCTCACACACTCATCTAATGTTTTCTCCTGAACCAGCTGTGAGAGGAAACCTGCAGAACAGAAGGGAGTGTGTCACATAGCTACTCTGATAAACGACGTGCCCCAAGCTATCATCCTAGTACTATCCTGAGCTTACCTCCAACAAAAGCATCCCCAGCACCGTTCGTATCAACCAGGTCCTTAGGGTCAATCTCTAGCACAGAGAATATCTCCGTTTTGTCACCTTCAAACAACGAGAAGGCGATGTTATGTTTTCAGGAAGAGAACAATAACGACAGTGAAATATTGTAAGGGAGAACAAATCTTACTTTTGGCCATAACTGTACCGTCCTTCCCTTGAGTAAAGACCACGACTCTCTGCCTCTTCTTGTTGACTTTTGGCAAGGCCTGGGCTTTCTCTGCGATCTCTTCAATATCTTTAGTCTAGATGTGAATTCAAATGAATACTTAGTATTTAGCCAAGGTACCAATGACTGCGTTCATAATCAGTACCTTACGATTATCAATCCATTTACCTCAAAGTCTTGCTCCTTGCCAAATGCAGCTGCTTCCTGAATGTGGGGAAAGATAAATCATGATGGGTCAGACTAACTTGAAATGTGTGATTTAAAATTGACACTTATGTTTTGTGTGCAGAAAGTCCTGCATGTAGTGTCTCACCGTCTCATTGCCAAACAATACATCTACGTAGGGCATAACCTCCATGAGGTTGTCTTTGAAGAACTGGCAGATAAAAGGAGCTGAGAGGTTCAGAGCAAATAGCTTGTTGTTTTCAGATGCATGCTTGGCTACTTTCAGGATGGATTCCAGGGAGACCGTTAGGAAAAAGCCCTAAAAGCAAACAACACAGGCCATTAAAATGTGAACATGAAACAGAAAATCCCTAAGTGAGACTAATCGTTACCCAAAAGCAAACTAACATCTTGAGTCAATATTCTCATTGCTCGTTTAATACTCACAGCGATGTAGTAGACTTTCGCTTTTTCCACCAGCTTCCAGTTCTCCTCGAGGTCCAGATGTTTGTCTTTCTTGTAGCAGTTGGCAGCAGCCAGGTTAGCTACCAGAGACCTGAGGGCAGAGCAAAGCACCGCTAGTGTCACTCACTAGCTCAGCAGATGTGGCCTGCTGAGTCATCCCCATCCCTCACGCCAGTACCGGTTATCTCCAGTAATGCACGCAGCGCACGTCCCCGTGGGCTCGTCGTCTTGCTCGTAGTAGTGTGCGTCCACGTGGGCCTCCTGGCTCTTCTGCTTCAGGATCTCGCCGAACTTGTCCCTGCCGATGCAGCCGAAGAAGGTGCCCACCTGATGGGGCTCCTGGATCATCCACTATGGGCGACAGTGACAACTCGCTGAAGCCAGACGCTCGCTCGTGTGGGATTATTGGAGAGCTTTCCTATTATTATCATCTAAAGCATTGTATGGGTCTGTTATTGAACTTGTGTTGTGCCGCTGACCTGAGCAATCTTTATGGCGTTTTGTGTTGCTCCTCCAGCATGGTACTCCACTTTAAACTTCTTGACTATATCGTCAAAGCTAGAGACACAAGAAGCACAGTGATCACACTAGTGTAAGAACAGGCCAACAGACCAAACAACATGAGAAATTCAAGCCTGTGAGAAACAGAACAGAGGCCAACTTGTGGACCACGATCAGTTCCTCTTTAAATCATACTGCTCACTGTGCCCAGTAGAGGGCAATGTTACGCTGTTCTAAGCTGACCTATGAGACATTTACACCAGTCAGTATTTTCTACTCCTATCGTTGATCTTTCTTATGTACCAATCTACCTGAAACATTGGCTGTGATGTGTCTCTGAGGCTAGCATCACCAAACGACACATTGTGCAATGCAAACACAGCAGCCTTATCAAGCTACCCATGTACGATAAGCATGTGTGCACTGTGCGAAAAAGACTAGAGACACCATTGGAAACTGACAGGCCTACTGCTGTTAAGGTCCTGAGACTAAGGCAGAGGTTGCTGAGAAGAACACATCTGGCAAAAAAAAAAAAGTGGGGGTGGGGGGCGACATCCACAGCTCTGCTCCAATCAATTACCTTCCCGTACTTGTATGTACTGACCATTAGTCCAGTCTGCCAATACCAATACAGATACATCTGTGAAAGGTCAGTATTGACCATGATTAAAAGACACATACCTATGGTTTCTTAAGTGACAAAAGATTAGTTTGTATCTGATCTGTTAATGGCGAATGTTTGCTTTCTGCCTTACGCTACTCTCAGAGGGACTGGGAGGTGGACAGTCCAGCATTGCCATTGGTTAGGACTGGCTGCATATGCTGGGACTGGTGTTTTCCTATTGGCCTGTGGTGAAAAACAGTAACTGTGGAGTTTAAAGGTTGCTTGTTATGTGTGGCAAAATCCAGAACACCGTGGAGCAAACTCAATATGGGTTCGGATGCACCAAATGTCTCACTTTACAGACTTTACAGCACTGTTGAGAACTGTTAACTGGGTATAGAAGTTCTAGCCAGTCACAAACCTCAAGTATAGTCTGATATTATGCAATAACTGTAATATAACTGTTAAACTGTTACGAATAATTAGGATACCAACAGCTCTTTGTGTTTGTCTTCTGCCAATATCTGGTCATTGGGTTTCAGACCGTATCTGCCAAAAGAGGAGAAAAAAGGACAAAATAAATTAGTTTGACACATACCTAAAATTAAATCTTATTAAACAGGTTCCATGCACTCTTACTATTTACAAATTAGATTACATGATTTATTCACACAAAGCACTCAATCTAATTTCCTTGAAAAATAAAAACAGGTTTAATATTAAGGTATCACTTCAATCCAGCTTCATTCCTGTTTTAGATTAAATTAAAACCACGCGTGGTTTAACACTAATCCAGGTGTTTGCGCAAGTGGCTGGAGACTGGACTCTGAGCTTGTGGAGCCCTTTGCCCTGGTCAGCCAAGAAACAAGGACAGGCTGCCCAATACAAGTCACACTCACATATTGTCCCTAACCTGGCTTTCATGATCTTTGAGGATACAAAATTCTTATGTAACCCATATATGGTTATACAAACGCCACATATCACAGTAGTTGCATATCTTGTATATAATAAGTCTTTGAACATAAACCTCTTTACAGTAGGTCTCAGTTCCAGATATAGAGTATACATACAGTAATCAATATCATCTGCCAGAATGAGCTATGAGCTCTTGTGGGACATGGTAGAGTACAGCCTGAACCACAGCCTGAACCAAAGTAACACTGTAATTCAGTGGTAATGTGATCTACAACAATATGGGTACAGTGCTTGCCAACCCACTGCAAAAAACATGCAGACAGCCCATCTTATAACAATGGACCCAGGAGGCGTTTCACAGTTCTACTTCCATAACTGCTATGTTTTCTCTGTCCACTACTGTACACTTCCATGTAGGAGAAATGAGAAGCTGCTTACTAGTTTGATTGGTAAAATAATAATAATAATAATAATAATAATAATAATAAAAATTTATTTTGCGAGACACAGAACTGGCACATTAATAGATACAACTTCATCAATAGATATCACCTAAAAAAAGGACACAATGACATTTCCTGCTGCACATTCACTATGTCCTACTGTTCATCTCCTTGAATGTGTAATGAGTGAGGGAGAGCAGTTCTGGTACACAGGGTAGTGAGAAGAGTGGTTAGGGGTTAGGAATGAATACTGGGACATATTCCAGTGGAATGGGAGGACCGTTCCTGCTACGTGTCATGTTTAAATGGCTTCCTATTTGTCCCCCCCAGGACATGTCACATGCAT
>JAODUG010040526.1:58427-68836 GCA_027564795.1 Aphredoderus sayanus | reverse complement strand
GGCCCACCTCAGTCTCATTCTGCTCCCCCCGCCATCCATTCAACCCAACAAGCCCATTCTCTTCTCATTTTTTGATCTTTATAATAATTCTCCTGTTCCCCTATTCAGTCTTTTAGAGGATTCCACTTACAGTTTCATTTTTAAGAGAAGGACGGGTACAGTGATTTATGATGTTGGCCTGTTTTTATATTTTAATAAAATAAAAGTAAAATGAAAACCATTACATAATACATTATGTACAAATACAAGTATTTACGGGTTAAGATACATACGTATTTACCACCCTTACTGTGCAGTATTGATTCTACATAAACAAGATAACAAAAGTATCTAGATAGGAGATAATACAGTATAATAGTATGTACACTACAAGGATAGTTATATGCTGCAGACGTTTGAGGTGATGACGAGGGGAGCAGTGTTCTTTCCTCCATAAACACGACCGGGGCTAAAGAATGGATGCAGTCTGTCATTAAAGGTATCAGTGAAGGTGTATATGTGGACTCCGGTGTCCACAGAGTAAAAGGACACATGGCCTTCCATGTAATCCAGAAACACGGCCACCTTTGTGGGAATCTCGTCTAATCCCAAGGGGGTCACAGGAGAGGTGTTGGCGACATACTGCCCTCTGGTCGTCAAGCATACCGTCCAGAATCCGTTGGCTGGGCAGACGGTGAACTTGCCCTTTCTGTTTATTGACTGTTTGACCACGCCCAGGTTCCACTCAGTCTTGTCTCCGACTTCCACCTCCCAGTAGTGCTTTCCACTGCTGAAGCTCTCTCTGCCCAGGATGTTTGCTACGCGGTCAAACCTCTTGGGGTTGTCTGGCACCTCCTGAAACTTGTCCGTGCATCTCACCTGTTTCCTGTCCTCTGAGACGGCCAGGACAGGGTGGGCTGTCTTGGCACTCAGATTGACCTCCACTAACACACAGGAAAGAGAGATAATCAGCGTCAGGCTAATGCTGACTAATATTCACTGGTAAATGAAAATGATTTGTAGTTAAATACCTACCTGCGTGTTTCTGGATTCTCTTCAATTCTAAAAAGTAAGAAGTTAGAACTTCAATGGTTATATATTTAACATGAAAACATACAAAAGAATGGATTCAAACGGTATCGAGTTACACAAAACAATTTGTCTTGCTCACCATTTTTTGAGAGCCTGTTAACCTCTGCTCTTATTTTATCCATCACGTCTGATAACGCTCTCCTGGCAATCCCAAGACAAAGATCAGGTTCCATTGTAACCTTGGACCAGTCTTTCATGTCAGATGTGATGTGCTGGACGGGAAATACAGTTACAGCAGCAACACTATCAAAGCTTCTGAACTGTCTTCAGTGAAAGATTAAGACGCTTACCAACATGGCGGCCTCCTCTTCAACGCTGTCGTCGCAGTCGAGGTGAAACTGGGAACCTTTGAAGCCAGCGTTCTGGCGCTTCAGCTGCTTGATCTCCTGTTCAAGCTCTTTAACGATGGCCTCCGCTTTCTTCTCCTCCTCCCTCTGCCTCTCCTCTATAGTGGTGACTACAGCTTTGTGGCCCTTCTCTATGGAGTTCACCAGTGCAGAGAACACTTTGTGGCTCTCACGGACCTCTCTAAGACAAGAGTTCTGATTGGACACCACCACTGTTATCGTCATGGTCACAATCTATCAATGTCTTAATGGCAATAATGTGCATGTTTTTGCATGTTTATCTTTTTTATGACGGCGGTTCTACCTTTTGGATCTGGAGTACTTCTTTTAACCTGTCTATCTTCTGCAGTCTCTCAAAAATCATTTGACCCACATCTATGACCTGTAAAGGTTCAAAATGTGGGAGAAAGTATAAATACAAAATAAATATCTACATAAGCACTAAGTAAACAATAAAGATATGTCAGTTTAGTACAGTACCATCTCGTCTTCAGATGTCTGCGGTTTACACTTCCTGTAGTTCTCAGCCACATCAGCCAGAATGCGGTTGACACTGATATCGGGCCTGGTGCTGAATACTCTTCTGCAGTGCGGGCAGCAGCAGGAATGGTGCTGGCTCCAGTACTGGCAGAGACAGGCCTTGCAGAAACTGTGGCCACATGGTATGGTGACAGGGCTGGTGAAGATGTCCTTACACAGAGAGCACAGGAAGTGCTTCTCTGGGATGAGGCTGATGGTAGAGTTCATACTCTAAGGATGTCAAAAAACAGGGTTAGCGTGCTCTCTATTTGCTCTCTATTTTTAGGCTTAGACATGAGCGAAAGCGCTCACTGGATCTTTATTGTTTGAACAGTACATTGCAAATACATTCAAGGTTAACTAAAGAGGAAATGTTGTACCTACAGTAGCCTAAGATACTCTGAAGTACTCAGTAGTCATTTGAAAACAGCATGTACTGTTAGGAATTTAGAGGGAAAGAAAATAACTTTTCTTTCTATTAGAAAAATAAAAACATGTGAACCTATTTTTAAGAAATGTCAAATATTAGGAAGTTAAGGAAGATTAATCGTTTCATCAATTTTATTATGCAACTGCAATGCTTATCTCTTTGAAGATAGTCTAGTTAGTCTTGTTGTGCTTTAGCCTCTCAACATAAAAGGACCCAGAGGCTGTCCTTGGCCTTAGAAATCAGAGCAATGTTCAACCTAGAATTATGTAATGACTTTAAAAAAAATGCCAAGTGTAGTCTCTGTACATTCATTATTTGTGTAATGGTTATTTATTATTTGGTATAAATCTTTGTTTCTTAAAAGGTTCCACGGAATAAAATGGTAATCAAATTACACAGACAATCGAAGGTATGTAGTAGAGCCGGTAGTCACAAACAGCTTTACCATGTAGGAAGTAAAATTAATCTAAACAAAATGTCTAGTTTCCATATGACATATTACTTTTAACTTTAACAATAAACAAGTATCTATACAAAAAAGCAGTGAACATACAATTTAGCTTCATAAGATAATGGCTACATTCACCATTTTGCTTATTTTCCCATTAGAAATGTGTTACCTTTTCCAAAAGATGTTGAGTAAAGCTCAGCTCAGTATATACTTGGATATGTTATTAAACAGTCAATAGTTTCTCTACAGCCTGTTAAGTCCAAGACATTACATACATTACAACACAGGTGTAATGTGAAAAAAGGCGTCCTCTGGGAAGTATCCAGCAATATAGAAACAGGTTGACTTGGTTTAGACTCCACCCAATAATCTTTATCAGAGCTACCTGTGAAAGAGAAACACCAGGAAATGGTGTGGAGGTGGAGCTTAAGAGAAAACAACATAGCAGAAAAGAGGGAGGTTTTTATTCTGTATGGATTTACTTTTATGTTTGAATAGACTACAAATAATGTGTCATCATTAGAACCCTTTGTAAGAATGCATTCCTGTAATGTTTCATAAAAGTAAGAAATCTGAAGAAAAGTGTGAATTCAGCTTGATGAGGCGATAATCTCTTTCTTTTTTGGTTTTAAGTTAGAAAGAAAAAGCAACATTTACACACCAATAGCACATTAACATGAAGCTATTCCCTAAATCAATCTCAGGAACGAGTGGATGTGAAAAAGCGATTGATGAAGACTGAGTTGAAGTTCACTCTGTAAGTAGGCGCCACCCTGTACTCCATGTGCTCTATGGCCACCTGGGCGGAGCCTCCTGCAGTGCCCCCCACTGCCCCACCTATTATCCCATACAGAACCATGCCTGCTGGCCCTCCCACAGACCCCACCAGCACACCCATGGCAGCCCCAGCAACAATGCCCATCCCCAACCCCCTAGCCATGGACGTTCTGAGCCAACCGTTGTCCATCTCGGCCTTGGCTCGGATCTCTGCATCGATGCTGGAGTTGTAAGCATTCCCCTTCCTGAGCATCTTCTCCTCCTTCCTGACCCAGTCCTCTGCCTTCTGGAAAGTTTTGCTGGTAAAGAACCTCCCACCTAAAGAAGCAATCATTCGCTCTATCTTCTGTAAGAGCTCCTTGTCCCGGCTGCGATCTCTCCAGTTCTTGCCGAAAACATGGAAATGTCCTCCAAACTTCTCAATCAGTTCTCTCAGGTGCCAGTTAGTCTTCAACACGCGGTCGTCCAGAGCCGGCCCCTCCAGATGGCCTTCATAGGCTAGGAGGACTATGCAGTGACGCAGGGAGTTTTCGCCAAAGTGCTTCAATACCAGCTTCGGGGTCTTCATGTCATTTGGGGAGATTCTCTCCAAGTCGAATGCAGCAAGCAGGACGTGAGGACCTGGGGCTGATAAGCACTTGGATCTTCGGAGTTCCATTTTCCTCTTGGCTTGAGATATGTCTTTTTCATATATGTTTGGACAATTGACCACAGCTACTGGTCTCCCAGCCAGCTCTCCTATAGTTTTTGTGCTACCATGAATACCGGTTACATCCTTAGAAAATACTTTCCTCCCAAGGATGTAGTTGGTCAGTAGGAATTGAGATGTTCCACTGCTACCAACCACCATTATCCTCATTTTCTCGGATGCTATGAAATAATAATGCTCAGTTTGAGTAATGGAATAAATTACAAAAGCTTTATGTACAAAGTCGAATGAGGAACATTAATCACAAACACACTGTACGTTTATCTAAACAGAATATACATTTATTAATAAAACATTCAAATAATCACAAAACTCACATTTTTTTCTGCTATCCATCTTATTGGTTCCAGATATGCAGCACAGGGATGCACAGGTGCTGGCCTACACACTCATTCTGTTCAATGCAACTGACATAAAAATAAAATTCTCTCTCACAAACTCTCTCTGTATCTCTTCCCTCCCTCATTCTCCACGTCTTTCTGTTGACTGGGTGAAACTAGATTTGATTTAATTTGATTGTTTGGAAAATTTCCTGAGGGGTGGAAGCATATTGACACAGCATATTGACCTCTTTAACAAATAATCAACATGAACTACACAACAATTAAAAGACGCCATGCCACATTTTATAAATTGTTGTGAGAGCAGTGTGAGAGCAGCTAGAATGTTTTCTTTGTTACCAATGTTCATGGAGCTGTTCATGAATGCTGCTTTTCATGATTCGAAATGCCTGAATGTTCATGTAAAGTAGTGTTGCAGTGTTCCTTTAGAAATGTTATATAAATAATATGACGTGGATAGAAACCTAGGGTGCCCAACAACAGACAAGGTGGCCCGGTTATTGTGTTCATAGGTAGCCTAATAATATAATTTTCATAAAATTAATTTAAAGGTAATTGATTTTGACTAAGAAGACACTAATCGACAGTGTTTTGCCATGGATTAGCGAAATAAATAGTTTTTTAAGTAGTTTTAATCCGGACACGCGTGTATAATAGGCCTAGATATTAAATGTGGTTTTGTGTCACTGGCAATTATTATTACCCTAACATACTCATTAATAATTATGATTCCAGGAAATAAGATCGGTTATTGAAATTGTATGATAATAGAGGTTAATTACAGTACAGCCATCCTTCATATTAGACAATGAGTACAAATGTACATTGTAGCCATAGATTGTAAGTTTAACGTTAACATGTGAATAAAACATCACCACCCTGTGGTCAAAGTCTACATATCACAAAGAGGAAGTGGCATTATTTTTCTTCCTGTTTGTTTTTAGCGGCGTATGTGTATAGTATCTTACTACAGGATATGTTTTCACACATACAACTTTTAATTTAGGATTAACGTAGGATAGGCTATTGTAGGCGACTTCTACTTAGAATGTCGGTCTTTTGTTGACTGCATCTGACCCATGCAACATACTAGATGCTCCACGATATAACCCAAAGAATGAACAACTCTGACGTGAAATGTATATTTTAGTAATTTATAATATTCGTTTCTCTGGCGTAAAATGACCAGTATGATCACACACATATTTCGTAGGGCAGCCTTTGCCTGTTCTGCTAGTAGTCCTCGTCGGTGCTCCACGCAAACCGTTGAAGGTGCAACGACTGAATTCACTGACTCGTCACAACGAACTAAAGCATCGCTTTATGTGCACGTAAGTTGTCATATTCCATTTAATTCAGTGAATGAGAATGCAAAACCTTTTCATGCGCAGACACCAATATTTACAATGTCTTCGATCTGCCAATTCATCCACAGTGGCCCTACTGCCTGAGAAGGTGCTCATACTGTAACTTTAATAAGTACATTCCTCGGGCCGACAACAATTCCATAATGACTGAGTGCCTTACACGGGAAACCGAGACACTGCTACGAATAAGTCAGATATCAACGTATGGTCGTTTATCAGACATTAACTCACACAGTATCTCTTTCGTCGTTAATCTCTGGAAGCGTGCCATTGACCCTTTATTGTTGTCTTTTTGCAGTATCACCTCAGTATTTTTTGGCGGAGGTACCCCAAGTTTAGCCCTCCCCTCAACCATTGCTGCAGTTCTGGATACTGTTTCCAAACATGCAAAACTTTCAGACAAGGCTGAGATCACGCTTGAGGTAAACCCCACCCCTGAAGGAAAGTCTTGTTTAGCAGACTTTTGTCGTGCTGGGGTAAACCGTTTCTCCATTGGTGTGCAGGTAAATGCCACTGACACATAAACAAGCATAATTGTCCTCCTATTTATTCCAAGTTCTTGATTACGATTCTTTTTAAAAATTACAACAGTGTTTGCAGGACAAAGACCTGGCAATGCTTGGGAGAGACCACAATGCCCAACAGGCGTTGCAGACTGTTGCGGAAGCTCGGAGGCTGTGCCCTGGGAGGGTTTCGGTGGATGTCATGTTCGGACGGCCCGGGCACAGTCTGGAAGCCTGGGAGAAGGAGTTGTCTGAACTGCTGATGGCATGTGACCACCACCTGTCTCTATACCAGCTGACCCTAGAGAGAGGCACCCGGCTGTTCAAGCAGGTCCAAAAGGGAGAGTTGGCTATGCCTGCTGATGACATCACGGCATCTATGTACTGGTCAGCCAGGAGGATTCTGCATGAGCAAGGGTTTCTGCAGTATGAGGTGTCAAACTTCGCACGACATGTAAAGTTCCCGTTTGTTTTTATTCAATCTTAGAAATTGGAATCGTTCTTGTGTTTGAAACTTGCGCCTCAAAGGCGGTGATGTGTTTTGTTTAAGGCTAATCTAAGAGCACACTCATTCTGCACCTGAGTGGCTGGCACTCCTCTCTACTCCTTCCCCTACAGAGCTGCTGTGATCATAACATTGTCTTACCCCCTTTCTCCTCTTTTAAATTCATACAAACAAGCGATGCGCTGGGATGGAGATTTGTGATTCTGGTAGTGTTGTGACACAAAGTGTACAAAGTGTATACAAAATAGAAAAGGGCAGCGTGACACACACTGGGGCAAAAGGGTTAACCATTTTTATATCTCTTTTTACTTAAATAAAAAGAGATATAATATATAATATAATAAAAGTTGCTAAATAACCAACTTAATATGGACTCTTGAAAGTATAACAAAAGTTTTTTTTTGTTTGTTTTTTAAAGGAACAAAATGTCAACCCAGTAACACTTCACGTTCTGTCTAGCATAGAATGCAGTGAGTCATCACAACATAAGCTACTGGAAGGGAAGACAATATCTTGGAGTGGGCCCGGGTATGTCTTTTTTATTTTTTTATTTTATAGATGTTACTTAGTCATACCAGTGACGGTGATGAATAAATGGCCTGGTTTTGTGACAGGAGCCCACGGTCGCTTCATTCCCCTGGGGGAGGGAGGTGCTGTTCGAGAGGCGCGGACCCAGATCCTGGAGCCTGACATGTGGATCAAAGAAGTCCAGAAGAGAGGACATGGGACACGGAGGCGGATTCCTCTGAGCCGTCTGGGACTGTGAGTTGGTGGGCTCGGCAGACCAGGCCACACTGTCAGGGAGTGGCTGGAGTTCAGCTTTTCTAATTGGCATGTTTGGAAAGTATAATTGGATGCCAGTATTATCAAAATGTATACTTAACCACTGTGAATGTTACTTTCAAATCCTGTTTTAATGGATTCTTTACATGGGTTGGAGCTGCATTTATTTTTATGAACATGCTTTATTTAAAGAAATTTGTTGACGTTAATAATCCTTCTATTATGTTCCCATTTAATTAAAATAAAGACCCTTGGTAAGAATTCCACAACTCTCAAAGGAATCACTGCAGGCCCTTTAAAATACCGATGGCTGTTGTTCAGTTGGCATTGTCACAGCACAGTGAGAACTCATTATGTGATGTTCTCTGATGAAGTGTGCGTTTTTGCAGACTGGAGGAGGTGTTAGTGATGGGACTGAGAATGGTGGATGGTATTACTCACCAGGTGAGCCACAAAACAAACTCACATTTATACAAACAGAATGACAGTGACAAAGACTGATGAGCATCAGTTACTTGATGTATTGGATTACAATTGCCGTCTCTATATATTGTGATCTTTAGAAATTAGGAACACTTAAGGCTGTTAAATTAAACATAGACTGTCATCCATAGGATTTGAAAGAGACATTTTGAATGTCACTTATGGTTGCAGTGTGCTCTTTAAGCATTAATATCATATATTAAGAAATACTTATCAGAATCACAACCATAACACTCATACTGTATTCGTGTATTTGTAGGAAAAGGTTGGCATTCAATATTGCCAAATTATAGTTTATCTACATATATTATACATTATAATATGTACATGATTAATATAGTTGTTGACTTTACAGTCTGTATTGAGTAAACCTAATCATTTCCTATTGGTGCTTTCTCAACAGCACTGGCAGATGTTCAGTGTTGAAGCAGATCTTCACACAGTGTTCAGCACATCGATGGAGGTCCAAGAGTTGATAAGTAATGGACATCTTATTCTCGATGAGAGGTAACCGATGAGAAAAGTGTTCTAATTGTGTACTTGGTTAAAATGAATCTATTTATCACATATTATTTTCTATACTGTTTTAGGGGCCTCCGTTGCTCATGGGAGGGGCTGGCTTTACTTGACAGCATACTGCCAACCCTGTTATTGGTACTGGAACGCCAAATCCTCCACAGACAACATGGGTTTGTGGGTGATGGCCAGCAATAGAAAAGTTTCTGTCTTCTGCTTTTTAGAGTTATGTTCACTTAATTCTAACTATACAAAACAACCTATTTGGGTTATTGACTATTCAGCTTACAAGGACAGCTCTCTATTGAGCTGAGGTAATGAGTTTCTTACATTTACTGTGAAAAGATACATAACCTTCATTTGAGCCTTTATGCACACCAGATTGTACTTTGGCTGTTTGCACACACTGTCCTTGTGCATAATACTTGTGAAAGAACACAGCGTTGGTTGAAATGTGAAGCATGTGGTCACGTGCATAGTGTCATATATGTACATGTCGCAGTTGAGGATATACGGTATATATACTGTGTGTGTGTGTACATGTGTATATATGTTCTATTTTTAACAAGAAATATTGTATATTAATGAATAATAAACAATTAAGCCTTTATATTTTTACTATACCATATAAGATATCCAGGTGTCCCTCCAAAAAGCTGCCAACAAGTGTGATTATGCATTGATCAGAATTTACTTAACTCTTCGAACACATCGCCGGAACCAGAACAATTTTGAAAAAGTCAAATTGACCTGTGACAAACTGAGTCTTTGCTGCACGTATACTCCAAATTACCTGGGTTTCTAGCTGGATCTCTTTTATGTATGATGGTTATTTTCTAATGTGATTGACTGGTTTTGATTTGTAATTTTCACAAAATATGAACCCAGCTATAGCCTAACATAAAATAGGCTATGTCTATCTCAAATGTAGAATGGCAAGTGAATGTCTTAAAATCACAGGTCCTGTACTAGGCTGTGACAAACAATACTAATGTTCATCGTCATGTTTTATCAGTTGATGAGATGTGTCCTTGTGACCCATTTGCTATATAGTTTGAAATTCTCTTGACATAATGTGACTAAGCCATGATTGATAGATCCTGTAGCTGTTAGTGTACACTGTAAAATATTTTCTTGTATAACAAGTTGTATAATTTGTTGGGGTTAACCCTAACCATAACACTGGGGATGGACTTGGGGTTAACACTAACATTGAGGCTGGGGTTTGGTCTTAGGGTTAACCATAACATGGGTTGGGGTTAACCATAACACTGGGGCTGGTGTTTGGGTTAACCCTAACCCTTTGGGCACCCTAACAGTGTGCCCACATCCCCAACCCTAACCCTAACCTTGTGCCCACACCCCAACCCAAGTTTACACTGTGGCTACATCCCCAACCCTAGCTTACACTGTGCCTACACTGTGCCCAGGTCTCATTGAGACTTCGTTTGCAGATCGGATCACGGTACGCGTAGGTCAGGGGACACGTTGTCCTATAGGGATAGGGCTATGGTTAGAGAAGAGGACCACAAGGCCTTTTGCAGGTAAATGTGACCCAAGGACAACAGGAGGGTTAAAGAAATGTAGCTATAGGTACTTACTGTGTG
>JAODUG010040526.1:29283-58327 GCA_027564795.1 Aphredoderus sayanus | reverse complement strand
AAGGCCTTTTGCAGGTAAATGTGACCCAAGGACAACAGGAGGGTTAAAGAAATGTAGCTATAGGTACTTACTGTGTGGCAGAAGAAAATGGCAGCCAGGCTGTAGGTTGATACTCCTACTAGAAACGTACTAAATACTGTTTTTAACTAGTATAAATCATTAGCATACCGTTTTGCTCTTTGTTCATAACTATATTGCAGAATGCAATGTTCATTACGGGGGGCATTAACATTTCAACATAAGACACATGCAAGTGTTCCAAAAATACACTTAAAAAAATTGATATGATGTGTAGAGACATTTTTAACCCATCACATGGGAAATTTGTCTGATGCAGTCCTGTTATTTTGTTGACCGCTAAAAAAGAAAACAACACATTTTAGGGTCTTTGCCTTTAAAAACATTTAATTTAAGAAAACGGCAGTTTAATGGAGCTGGGGATCTACTCTATCCCCAATGTTAACATTTTGCAGATGAAAAGGTAATCATTTGCTAATATATAAAAAAAAAACACATATCAGCTCATAACATAACAAAGTCAAATGTAGGCTATATTCAAAGTATACATATTTTATTCATTTTAAATATAATGTAACAAAACAATTTGGTATTTAAAATGCCAAATATAATGCATTGGTCCAGCCAGATGCAACAGAGTATGACTCCATACATAATTAACATTGTAGCATACTACTACAAGGTGGTTTTGAGAAGACTAATTCATTGAATGTGACACTTCTCAGGTTTATTGTGTTTAGTGCTTGATCCAAGCACTTGCTGTAGGTCGCTGTTGAAGCTTGGCCGTCGTACGAGTGGATACACAGCAGCGCACGGCTCACCAAGTGCGATGTCACGACTCCCTCTTCTGTCTCTCTTGGCGGCGCACAGTAACTGAAAAGTTAAGTTAGATACCGTCTGGTGCTTTGACGGACTAGTTTCGTTCGGCAGTCCGCCAAGTGTGACCAGCGCTCTAAACATACCATCCAGCCCTGTGCCCTTTTTGGCCGAGGTTTCAAATGCAGCATCTTTACCGAAGATTTTAGTTATTTCTGACTGACTAACTACCCTGTGTGCGTCCAGATCTACTTTATTTCCACATATTACAATTGGCACTCTCACACTGTCCTTTAATTTCATCAATTTGGTCTTGGCCAAGATGATCTCCTTGTGAAGTTTGCAGACGTCATTGAATGATTCTCTGTCGTCCACACCGAATACAAGCAGGAAAATATCTCCTGTTGAAAACAAGCATTGGTCTAGTTTAGAAAATGTATTATGTAAATGTATTATTTTTTCTTCAAATCAAACTACAATCACAAGATTTGTCCTTACCTGTCAATATGGATAATCTTCTTTTAGCCGGGAAGTTCCTTTCGCTCGATGCGTCGAGAATGTCTATCTGGTATGTTTCGCCTCGTATGTGGTACAGCTTTCTGTAGAAGTCTTCGGCTGTTGGCTCGTACTGCTCGTGGAATTCTTGACACAAGAATCTTAACACAATATTCGTTTTGCCCACTTTGGGTGAGCCAAGCACAACTATCCGGCGACAGTTCCTTGATTTGGCCAGACTCAACGCATGAGGAATTTCACGCATCTCGTCGGGATCCAGCTTTGTTGGTAGACTACTGGACATCTTCTGGAGTTCATCAGATGATGGATGGCGATTGCACGGGCTTGATGATCTGCTGACTTTTTTGTCCTGGGGTCTCCAGCGCTCTCTCACTGTTTTGATGATTCCCATTCCTGCTTTTGGTATATTGGAAACCTTGACACTAGAACTTGACAGGTACTGGCTTTTGCCCTGGACGTGCCTGTTCGGACTTGGGGATGATTTACGGTACATATTTAGTTGAACAGAGATTCTTTCTCTATTTGCCACGCGTAATTGGTGATGTCCAGAGCTGAACATTTCAGATATGCCATCAGCAGGAAGGAACAATGTAGCAATGTTCATCTCCATGGTCTCTGTAGCATTTCCCTGCAGCGAGAGGAGGATGAGAGGCTAGTATGAGTTGCCTCCCTATGCGTCAAATGTGTGCACTGGACCGGTACTGCATGCTAACAGTTTATAGCCTACGCCTGTAACACGCGTATGTAGTGCGTCACAGATACGCATATTGCACTCCTTATATAGCATTATGAGAACACGAACCAAATTAATTAGCTGTCGATGTGGAGATATGCGCTGTAGAGCAAGATTACTATTTATTTTGTAAGTGGCATGAGAAAATCTATTTCAAATCATATTGTTGAGGACAGTGTATTTTCTAGACAAAGAAACAGAACGTGCAGTACATAGGTTAATTAAATTGCAATAAATAGCCTACCATAACACGTATTTAACATATCTTATTTCACTTCCATTTTCTTTTATATAAAATAAATATATTTATTCATGATGTGTGTATGTAATGAGAGGCCAAAAAATAAAATCACACTTTCCCTGTTGTCATGGATACTGAAAAATGTCACTAAGGCAACTGTATCCAAATGTGATTTATGTAATTCTATCACAGACTTGGTACTATAAGTCAGCATAATATTCTTTGTGCAAATATTGTTCAAAGTTATTTTAGGATTTAGTAAAACTATTTTTGCTCAAAATGACTGAGATTTAGAAGGAACATATCTGAAATACTTCAATCACATAACTAAAAAATAAGCATTTGGACTGTAGGTTTTTCACTGCAAGGGCATCAGTAATTTTTGTTTTATGACACATCTGATTGTGCTCCAGTTATAAAGAGTTCTGTGGTTCCTACTACAGCTCATATTGTGCTCTATGAATCAGAGGATGTGCTGATGTGGATGCATTGGTAGTATTGTAACTTCCTCAACCAATGGGCATCATGACAATCGAGTCAGTATCAGTGGTTCCCAAAGTGTGGGTCCCGAGACACAGAGGAGGGGGTCACAAGATGAATTAAAAAAATAAAATAAAATTTTAAAATGATAACAATTAGCATATTTTATCCATAACTGTTAGTTGTAGTACAGTTTATATATTAGTTTGATGTATTCTGCTACTAACCTATATTAAAATACTATCAAATAATATTATGGCTGTTATGCTTTTACCTCCTCTGGGGACTGCGGGGGTCGCGAGTCTTGGCACTGTCGTTTTGGGGGTCGCGAGCTGAAAAGTTTGAGAACCACTGGTATAGATGCTTATACCGGTATCTGCTTCTAAATATTTTGGGGGAATTGTCAGTCCAGGAATGCACAAGGCATTATTGCCTCAATTTATTTATAAATCATTATTTATACCATCTCAATGTATAAATGCAACGTTATAGCAGGAACATGATGGATATGAGGGTACATTTTCCCTTGCCAGAATAAACTGTTGGCAGGTAAAGAATATGTTGGCTGACTCATAATGCTAAATACTCTTCCTAACTAACCAGTAGGACAAGATTCCTTGGGAAATCATTAGAGAATAGTAAAAAGGACATAGAAAGTTAAGGCCTAAGAGGAGGAGTATGCTGGATAGCTGCACCCTCTAAGAATTTCCCATCATTTTTTTCCCTGTTCAAGGTCGTTCTGAATGAAAAGAAATTGACAGAAAATAAACTAGTGTCGTGTTACAGCAAATCTCTCGCATCAAACGTGGGCTGGCTGTGCCCTGATGTTGTAAGGGAAAAAGCCTATTGTCATGGAGACAGAGTTCCTTTTGCAATTCTGAAGAGTAGGCGATATGCAGTGCTGAGAGGAGCACTTCATTATGCCTAAGTGTTTCATGTATATGGTCTCTGACACTGTGTGATAGAAAGTCTGAATATGCTATGAAGATGTGCTATATGGTTGCATCTTGGTGAGTTATTATTTGTTTTATATTATATATCGATCTACAGTAAAATTATCTCATGAATATAATAGTTTATTAACACAAGTAGTTAACGGTTAGGTACCATGCGACATGATTAAAAATAAAATAACTATTTTTTGTGAAAACAAAAATGCCCAGTGGGAAAACATACAGAGTTTGGACTATTGATTCTGAAAATTAGAGTACTTTGGATTTGGACTGAGTTGTCAAATATTTCCATTTCTCTTGGTTGGAGTGCTGAGCCCTCAACATGGACTATTGCAGTGAATTGAAAAACAAGGCGTATTGCTGGCTCTCACATTACTGTATGTCTCCCTAGTCTTCCCCAGACAGAGTAGCTGACAAAGGTATATGTTCTCTTGAACCCATTATGGGTTACAATAAAGGACTCTTTCCTTTGATGATTAGATCCACTGACATCATAAACCCACTCAGGATTGTCACAATTTAGGAAACAATTTGTGCTGGCACAACAAGGTGTGTGTTTGAAACCTGAGGACAACAGGATGGTTAAAAGGCACAAAAACAAACAAATACATAAAGAGATAAATACACACAGCAATAACAATAAAAATAACCATATATTCATACACAATCAGATGTTGCTCCCTGGTGGTTCAAAACTATATTTTAAGGGCGTCACGAGGGTAAATAATTTCTTTTCTACGCAGTTCCTTTATACATACTTTATGTGTAGGCCTATACGCCCAATACCATATGAAATGATCTCTAATACAATAATACTGGGGAATTGTTTAATTTGGAAATCTAAAAATGTTTTCACCCAGAAGGATTAATTAAACTCTACCTTTGTTAGATGACCACCACATTACAAAACCACTGGAGGGCAGCAAAGTAAACAATATTGCTGATGAGATGGCCTGGGTGTGTATAACAACATAAAACCAAATTGACTTTTAAGCATTGCTGTACTTCACTTATCTCCTGGGCCTTATTCCACAAGCATTAATAGGTCCTGCCCCCTCTATCTAAGGAATCTGATTGCCTCTCTCTGCAGTATAGGGTAGTGTTATGGGTGTTATTTAAGCCACCCACCACCCCACCCCCCAAACCTCGCCTGCATACCCCCTGCAATGACATCATAAGGCCTTTGTTGGGAAACAAACAAAGAAGGTTCAGGAGTCTGTTTTCATGAGAAATAAAGATATATAGTGGCCTGAAGTGAAAGTATACTGCGCAACACAAACAGATATGGGGGGAAAGCACTTTCCTCTCACTCAAAGCACATTCTGATCTATTTGCACTTTATTGATCACTGAAAAGGCCACATTTCTTGCCCTTTATAAGACTCATTTTCATTTTGTTTGATAACATATGTGTTTGTTTCCCTGTTCTCCATTGTTAACTCCAAGCCCTGTTGCTTCAAGGTGGAGCTGGTATTTCTTGAATATCCTGCTTGCTCAACCTACCATGACATTCCACTTTGTAGAAATATGTTTCTATAAATGCTCCTTTATTTTACTTGAGGAAATGTACACATGACGGCTGCATCCTTCCCAGGTAAAGACAAAAAGTTAAAGTATTTTTGGCCTTCTGCTATGCATAGAGGTGAAATCACACACCATCTAGTATAGGCCTAACTGCTGTTAAAATATCACATTAAAGTAAATGATCACAACACTGATATTATAATTACTATAACAATATACTTGTATTAAATAGCCTAATACAATTATATATCAACTCCTTTAAATGTAACTACAGTCAGTTTTTTTCAATTAATTATTGACGTTACTCCGGTTTTTTCTTATTATTGTGCAAATGTGGAGCAAGTAGGCAGTTGGGTGGAGTAGACTATAGGGCGTCTGATTCCGGTGTCGTATCGTCATTTTTCTAACTAACCAGCAACGAGTGAGTTAAGTCTGACACTGCATTCATTCCGTTCCCCTCCCTCTGCTCCCGTCCCGTCCCATTTTACTGTGCTGTATAGGGGGGGCTGCATCATCTGCTTGCCCCGCGCAAGTGTTATGTTTTGTGATATGACCAAAACACGTCTACATCGGACCTGTACATACATTTTGGAATAATTGTAATACATGTTTTTAGTGCAATTTCCACTGTTCTTTAAATACATATCCTAGTTAAATCGGATTTCGCAAAGGATGTCGAGGGGAGGCGTTTCTTCCCCTGAAAGCGTCTCCAAGTTGGGACGCTATTGAGTCGCAATGCCAAAGGTAAGTAGCCTAATAACTAGTAGTAGCCTACTACACGTTGTAAAGTGGATGTGATTTGTGATTTTGCCTGTATGTTGTATATTTGTTGGTTTTAACTTTCAAACTTAAACCGTAGCTGAGTCACGGTGCGCTTTGTCCCGGCTTGCAGTTCACCTAGCTGATCATCCCATTTGACGCAATGTGTATGATGTGTGAGCCTGCGTCCTAGTTGGGTAGAAAACATTGTAGCCCACGTCTCAAAATGATATTGAACGAGATCAAGGTAGCCTACAGAAGTTCAACATTGTGTCGACTCGACGTCCTAAATCTCTTCCTGTGCGTGTGTGTGCGTGTGTGTGTGTGTGTGTGTGTGGAGGATTGTAGGCTAATAAAATACACAAGTTAGCTTAGGCTGATGGTGAGAGGGAATTTAATCAAACTTCCCTGTTTTAATTTAATTCATAAACTATCTCAATCTGTGTTTCATTCAATTTTTATTCACAATGATATGCCCATATAATAGGCTAAAAACAGAATGTAGCCTACATGTATTCCTACTTTCTTCGTTTAGAGAGAAAATGTGAATGTGTATTGCATTTATGAGTCAGTGACAAAAAGAAAGGGACACCTTATGTCGAGGTCAACCTGCAACCAACACATTAGCAACATTTAATTTCTACATTTAAAAACCAGCAATAATGTTAAATACTGTACATTTTCATCCATTTGTTTGTTCACATTGTATGCAAAGTAAACATCAGTAACAACCAGACTAACATTTTGTAATGTTCATGCTGGGCCACGAACACTTTCGCCAGTGAGTGACTAATGTGGTTGCACTCTAGTTACCAGTTCACTGACCTATAGCATAACTAGCTTAAGCAATGTTCAATGTTCATGTAATGTTCAAGGTCAAGAATATAATATAGTGTTCATGATTTCCACTTTAACAGAAATGGTGTAGCATTGAAAGACCTTCTTAAATTACCACACAAATGAAAACCAAGTACTATTGCTTCCTGATTAACAGTCAACTGGTTTGTCAGCTAGAGTTTATTCATTGTTTCAGATGCTTTTAGGACGAATTCTGCTGATGTAAGCATGTTGGAAAACAGAGTGTGTGCACCTCCTCTTTGTGATAACACTCCAGGAAAAACATACAGAAAGTTACACAGCTGGTTGTTTACAAGTGCATGTAGTACTAGCTAATCACATATTTATATATTTATTGCATTGCACACCTTTGTTTTTATAAAATGCCACTTTGGTAAAGTAGACAATTGTTTTCATAATGAAGAATACAGCAGCCTATACTGTACACAGTTCACACCCAGGTGGTTTTACTTTCAAGTTGTTTCAAAGTGATCCTAGGTGTTAAACTTCCCACTGCTGGGAGGTGGTGAGGTGTCTACCTTCCAAAAAGACAACAATGTTACTGTGTAATTGCCAGACACAATACAGGCACAGCATACCAAATCCACTAGGCCTATTAGACAGTATGGATTCTTTAATGTAATTTTTGTATTGTATTTTATTTACGGCTACAATCTTAACAAGAAGCTCAGAAATGATGCTCTGTTGTACACGCCTAACTGGTGCATTCCTTCTCAGCAGGAAGATATCCATGGATGTCTCTGAAGTATTTTAGAAGTGGACAACTTTGTATCTTTTACCCCTGTGGATTCATCTTCCAAGCTGGTCTACCAGGATAACTTCCAATACGATACAGTGGGTCAACCTGCTCATAGAATATCTCCTGTCACCTGTGGGAACAGTATTGCCACCATGCACCAGTCCTCATCGCTTCGCCGGCAGGTGAAAAACATGGTCAACAATTACACCGAGGCGGAGGTCAAGGTACGAGAGGCCACCTCCAATGACACCTGGGGTCCGTCCAGCTCCCTCATGTCCGAGATCGCCGACTTGACCTTCAACGTGGTGGCCTTCACCGAGGTCATGGGCATGATCTGGAAGCGACTCAACGACCACGGTAAGAACTGGCGCCACGTCTATAAGGCGCTGACTCTGCTGGACTACCTGATCAAGACAGGCTCGGAGCGCGTTGTCCAGCAGTGCCGGGAGAACATCTACACCATCCAGACCCTCAGGGACTTCCAGTACATTGACAGGGACGGACGCGACCAAGGCGTGAACGTCCGGGAAAAGGCCAAGCAGTTGGTTGCTCTGATAAGGGACGAAGAGAAGCTGAAGCGCGAGAGGGCCGCCTCTCTGAAGACCAAGGAGCGCATGGCGGGAGCCGCTGTGGGCTCTGTGTCCATGCCGCCACCGTACCCAGGACGCCGCACCAGCCAGCCTAGCATGGCCTCTCTCTACGGCGAGGAGTTCAGCAGGTCCAGAGGCTCGCCCTCCTCTTTTCAATGTAAGTAATTGTAACGGTAAGACCATCTGTGTGTTTGACGATGCTGTAAATCCAGCCTTCGCTGGTTTAACAGATTTCACCAGATTACAGTTCATGTGTATGAGGACTTGTGCCTGAAATAAGGTGACTAAGCCACATTCCTTCAATAGCTGTACAGTAGGAATGTCGTATGTGACTTACATGAATGCCTAGTACATATGCCAGTGTGAATCATTACATCTCATAGCTACTGTGCAGATGACAGACATCGACTTTGCCACAAAACCTTGAACGAAAGGAACACTATTATTGTATAACCAATTTCCCCATACGGAAAAATAAAGTTACTAATCTATTGTCAGGTTTTGTGTATATATGTTTTTCTCCCTGTCCAAAGGTTTGAGTTTTAGTCATATGTCATGAGCAGTGAAAGGCAACAATTGTCCCATTGAGACAGGCGCCATTGTTCCATCTGATAGCTGTTGAACATTTGGGCCTCAATACGTGTAACACTCCATATTGTTAGCTGTATTTATGCACCCATACTATGTGTGTTAGTTTCAGTTCCACTGTGGTGGGACACCTGCATTATTTTCATTCTCCTGTTCACACTCACATCAGCTAAACTGCGATGACAAAGGAGAGGAGGCGTGCATGAAATTGAGCCCAGCGACAGTGTTCAGGATTTGTCAGGGCATTAGCTATTATGCAGCTGCAGTGGTCTGTGCCACCAGGGATAATATGAGACTGATGTGATCCTCTTGAAAGTGTTTAAAGGTTATGGTATTTAATCCTCCTTGTAGTTTAGTGTTTCACATCATGGGCCTGAAATCTGATGGCTGTTGGGTGTTTTAAGATAAGACCGTCTCCCATAATCTGATATCAGCGTATACTGTAGAGTACTGTAAAAGAAATGTGTAAATGTGACCAGAATGTTATCACCCTGATAAAGGCCTTTGTTTTAAAAGTACAATTGTTAATTTGTTCTCCTTGGATGATTTTATTTTGTAACCAGAGTGTACCATAGTTTGGAACCTGTATGGTTTGGCATCTGTATGGCTTTATCAAAGCGTGGTAACCATAGCAGGAATGTGGTTTTGAGGAAGCAGTTGGTAACTTCCTACAATGTCAATCCTGCTGTAGCTCCTTACCTCTGGGGTCTGTAGCTTCTTAGTTTCTGTGTCTAACCAGAAGCCTGCCTGAACTCCTCCCAGCTGCTGTTTTATAGTAGCCTACAGTGCATTTTCCACTTGAATTTCCTAAATTCCTAACATTCTAATTTAGAACCAGATATCCCTTTAGGCCCTGCTTGTATGAGTAATGGACTTGCTAAGTACTTTTTGGGAGATGCCCCTAACCAAATTAGGAATAAAGGAATTAAACGTACTATCGATATTTTAAACATTAATATAGCAGTAGATACTTTTTTTATGTAAAGATATAGTGGAGTAGGCTAAATCCTGAGCAGAGAATGAAAATAACATCTCACTCTGGGCCTCATGTACGTACGTTAGCGACATATAGTTCTATGGTTAGCGGGCGCAGCGTAACGTTTGATGTGCACGGCTACGGTTGATCGCGTAATCAGCGATTGGCACCACCCTCTCTAACCGCACATTGCAGAACCCGAATGCACTGGAACCGCCGACGAAAGTAAACAAAAGTTTAATGATCATGAAATAGGTACATTTCTATGATGTATCATCAAGCATTTATTCTAGGGATCAAGTGAACTCAGCACGTCTCCATGGCCTCTGTCTTGCACGGATGACTCCTGCCATTCCCCTTCCCCTATATTAGCAAACACGCTAACTGGATTTAGCTTTTCAGAGGCTGAGAATTCTCACCTGCAACACTGACTTGCGCTTTCCATCGCAGTTTTCGTACATACAGTACAACAGAATAGGTTTCCAGCCCTCCCTCGCTCCCGTAGACCCTCCTATGATGCATGAATAGGAAAGCGCAACTTTCGATCGTTCCCGCAGCAGGCAGAATACCGTGCCATGGTTTTAGATGCAAATTGCGACGGTAAATTAACCTAAAACGATACACGAGGCCCTCTGTCTGTGTTGTAATCTGAGCTACTCTTTTTGTTTTCATAGCCGGTCTGGCTGCATGTGCATGTTAGTTCGTGCGTGTGTGGTTGTTGAAACATTGTTTTGGGCAGATGTTGATGCTGATTGATGCTCCTGTCCGTCTGACTGACTGACTTACTTACTTACTTACTTACTTACTTACTTACTTACTTACTTACTTTGAAGTCATATAGAGCCCGTTTAAGTCCAGTCTGTTCCCATCCAGCCAACATCAACAACAGGCACCAAAATGACTTTGCTAGTATGTAGCCAAAATATTTTGACAAGCAGCACAGAAAGAAAACATAAGGGTAAATAGTGCTGAACATCAAATTAGTAAAGGAATTAAAAATCCAAGTCATTCAATGATATGTAATGGTGTGTCAATAAAATAAAGTAAAAACACTGACATTACTGTTTCCCTACACATTGGAACTAACAAGGCCAACATTAAATTGCAAATACAAATGTGCAACACAAATGAAACCCTTATAACAAGGAACTCTGGGGAAGAGGGCGTTGCTTAGGGCCTTCACTACAATCCTTGCTTTTGAGAGAGCGAAAGAGAGAGGTTTGGGTGACAACAAGGTGAGCTGAAAAGAAATTAACTTGGTAATTTTCTGGTTTAAAGCTGGTTATTGTTTTCATACATTGTCTCATTGTACCAGCACCTCATTGTACAGTACCTACCTATATAGCTCATTCCCCCAATGTAATTTCAAATTATATTTGGGGAAGTGGGATTTATATTTTAAACTTAGATTTTATCAAAAACATATTATTTTTACACCATTTAGATTTTTCAAGATTGTAATCAGTCCAGTTTGCTCCAGGGCTATAGAAATTCTTTTTTCAAAAAGATGATTATTGACATATTAGTGTCTAGAAGGGCACTTATAGTGTATTTTAAGGGGGCAGACCTGCCAACACAACAGTGGAGCATGTGGGTGTGTTTTGTCAATTAGATTTCCGCACAAACACATATGATGTTACTTTGCTAAAGTATTTTCATATATCTAGGAGTGGAAGTTGTAATCTGTAACAGTGTTTACAGTAAGAGTCATACATTTTTAAATACACCGCCCAAAATGAAAGTATTTCATACATGGTATTTATTAGCCTACATATTTGGCATAAGACGTTCCATAAACTGCTGTACACTGGGATTCTTGTCATGGAGTCTCAGTCCATGATTTCAGTTCTGGGAAGGAAAGATAATTCTAGATTGTGTGTAGTGGGAATAGCCTGCCTGTGGTTGAAGTTTGGATGAGCTGATGGGTACATTAGGCGGTGGTCAGGAGGTTGACATGAAGGCCAGAAAACATTCTAGGCCTGGTTTTGATATTGGGCAGTGCAGCAGAAGTGAGTCCGGAGATCTGTCACTCTGGCTTGCTTCTTTTAACCCCATTAGCCCTGAAGTACGGCCTGGCACCTAGAATGGCATTGTGCCAGTAACCCTCGCCCACCCCCCTTCTCTGAAAAACCTGTACCTGAATCCTGGAACCCACCCATAGGATTGGGGGTAACAAGATGGGCCTCTCTCCACTCTCCTCACCTCTTCCCCTCCACCACTTCCAGATCTGTAAACAGGCCCGCTATTGTTCCTTGTGGAGGCGGACTTGACAAACCGTTGCTGCCGACCTTTGCTGGCAGTAACGGGCATCGAAAAACAGAATTAACATGCGAAACAAGTGGAACCTCCTTCCAGTGGCCTGATCTAATAAAGAATAGTTTTCTTTGAAAGGGGTATGCAGGGGTTTTTGTATATTGGGTTAACCTTTCAGGGTGCCAGATAGTATTCCAGTACTATTATTACTGTTTGAGTATTCGTGTGCGTAGCATCATGGGAAGACAGGGAGGAAGTATGGAGTTAACATTACATGACTGTAAACAAACTTTGGTTGTACTATGAACATGTAATAGGTAAATCTGATGCATTATTTCTCCACATCAATATAAGATGCGTGCCTTCTAGAGGTTAACCCCGATTAACCCTGCCAGTTATCAGAAAATCAAAACTAAGTCTGAATGCACATCGCTAGTTTTGTGTTAGCAGAAGACAGTGTCTCTCTCATCACCCTCCTGGCTGTTGTCACTACCGTGAGCACCCACTCCACTTCTCTCCGCCTTCTTTCCTTCAGCCTCTTCTTCCTCCCCTCGTCTAGCTCCAGACTTGGAGCAGGCTCGGCCGCAGACCAGTGGGGAAGAGGAGCTGCAGCTGCAGCTGGCGTTGGCCATGAGCCGCGAAGAGAGTGAAAAGGTAGCTCTCCTTGAGACACACACGCACACACACACACACACACACACACACAGATATACTAGACACTATACTCACACACAGACACAGCCATACACTCATATACACACAAATAGGTTCAAATAGACAGAAATGCACACACACACACATATACATATATATATATATATATATATATATATATATATACACACACACACACACACACACACAAATAGGTTCAAACAGACAGAAATACACAGGCACACACACACACTAACTGCCACCATCTTATCCTCATAGCAGTTAGAAATAGCTACCAAGTCCTACTGCTGACAACACACAGGATGCTGTAAAGCTGCCTGCACTCAGACACTTAGTCTCAGTATCCCCAATGGAGGGGTAGGCCTCCCCCAAATGAGACCTCCATTTTCCAGAACCTTCCACAGGAAGCACTATCATCAATAATGGAGCACTGAGCAGTCAGCGAGTGTGAGGAAGGAGAGACAGCCAGCTCCTGAATGTGTATGAGGACAGACAGGATGTAGGCATTGATTTGCTCATTAGTAGCCCAGTCCTGGTCTCCATGGGCAAGGGAAGCCTTTGTCCTCTGTGGTGCCCTTTCCAGTATAAGCAACTGTGAACTTTGATCCTGGTGAGATTTGTCTGACTGATGACTGATTCAATGACCTGCCAACGATTATCTTAAAGGTTGGGGTGTATTGTATAAAGGTATATACACACGGGTTAATTTTTATAACTTGATGTGAAAACGATCTGTCACAACTGCTATACATTTTAAATAACAAATAATCTTCAACTTCAAATCAGCCCCCTTAACCTTACACCTCTTCCCCACCTTTTCCATAATTTGTGACAGTTGAAGCTTCAAATGGGCCCGTCAGTAGGCAGTGGCTCATGAATATGGATGACTCACTCTAAAATGGCGTGCTTAGTTCTGGGTGTGGGCATAGCCCTAGAAGAAAACATAAATGCATAAAATAATACAAAAAATGCTTTGTGGGTAAAAATCCACAGATTTGTTAGACATCAGGAAATCATATGATATTGACAAACTGTAAAAGTATCCCCCCAAGTAGGTGTTTTCAATTATGTTGGTTTATTACTAGCCACAATACATTCAAGCCTTGAGTGAGTTTGGCATTGTACTTGCTAACAGTTTCCAGTTTGGATACAGCCAACTTACACAGCTTTACTGTCCAATGAAGTTGCTTGCTAATAGGTCTGTTTAGCAGGCTAGTTAAACTGTGCAACACAGCCGACT
Source organism: Aphredoderus sayanus (assembly GCA_027564795.1). Lineage (NCBI taxonomy): Eukaryota > Metazoa > Chordata > Actinopteri > Percopsiformes > Aphredoderidae > Aphredoderus > Aphredoderus sayanus. The sequence goes on along the minus strand of JAODUG010040526.1, from coordinate 44,369 downwards.
AGAGAGCTAGAGATATGTCAATCAAACTTGGTATATACACCCCCAGAAAGCCCTGACATGAGCACTAATCAGCCAAAATAACTCAAAACACCTAACTGGAAAACCTAACTGGAAATGATCCTCTTCCTAACTGCTTCCATTTGACCCTAGCCACCTCCCCCAGTGGACATTGATGAACAGGCCCAGCTCCAGATCGCTATGAACCTCAGCAAGCAGGAGGCTAAGAAGGTACAGGGATGCTGGGGCAAAGGAACATCCTTGCTTTGTGTTCCCTCCCCCTCCCCTGCGTCACAGAAACCTAACTCACCGCTCTGTTGTCTTGTCCTTCAACGTGTTGACTGCATGTCCTACTCACCTTCTCCCCTCTGCAGATTTCATCTACGGTCTACTTCACCCCTGAAGAGAAAAGTGGCGTATACGTTACTCTCTAACAATTCAAGGTATACTAAGTAAGAATGACACCCGCGAACATGCACGACAGTTTGACTCCGCCCCTCCCTGTAGTGCTGCATCTCCTTCCTGCCCAGGCTGCCCAACAGGAGCCACAGCAACAGCTTAAATGGCGATGGAAGTGAACAGAAGTAAACAAATGTAGGCTAGACTTAGGTGGAAATCTTACTTAGTATACCTTGAAAAACTAATTGGGATAAGGTTTTATCCTTCTGTTCCACTAACCAATACTGCTCTATTTTTCTTTCTTAGACCAGTAGTATGAGATCCAATACCCCCAGTCAGAGAAGGGCAAATGGACCACCCCCTGTACTCTGATTGGTTGGGTTAGAAACCTGTGGAATGGCTTGCATGGATTGAATGTATTGCAAGAGAATATGAAAGCAGACGTTTTGGTTCTTCTATCAGCTCTGCACTTACTGCAACTCCATTTGCATCCCTACAGCCAGTCCAGCCCCCTGTAGCACTCGATATGGATGAGGAGATGCAGCTTCAAATTGCCTTGAGCCTGAGCAAGGAAGAACACCAGCAGGTACGGCATCTACCTCCATTTATTCTACGTTCCATAAAAAGGAAGGCTTAAGGCCACCGCCCACTGGCGTCTGATGCATGTCAAGAGACGCCATAGTTTACAACGTACTTCTTTTTAACGGTGTAGGACACAGTTTTTGTCTTGAATTTCAAACCCATACAAATGCATTGAGTTTCTGCTGATATTGATGCTCCAGCAATTTGTCTTTACGTTTTGAAGGTCATTGAAAGTGCATTCCGTGAGACGCCGCCGAATGATGCCACCAGTGGGCATTGGCCATAGGGTCTTTGTTTATTTTTTATGTTGAAAAAGAGAAATGTGTAGTAGCACAGAAAAAGGCACGTCATTATGAAGCACGTCTCAACCAAGGCTTCGTGAATTACCATGGCATTTTGGAAATTATTTTGGAAAACTTTTTTTTGTTACATTACATTTACATGAGATTATTTTTGGTTAAAATAATGTGTAGACCTTTTTAACAATACAGTATGTATTAACAATTAAGTAATATTTATAAATTTACCTAATCATCTGCAACTACAACATTAAAAGCATTACAGTAGGCTTGTCCTTCATATTACCTGCAGAGCCCTGCACCCATATTTGTGAGTGTGTAGTACATAGCCCTCCTCAAAGCTTCCCTGTATTTCTTATTAATAGCCATCTGTGACAGGCCATCTCCCATTTTAAATGTCTTCATCCGTTTCCCTTGTTTCATCTGTTTTTACGGCCTATCCCCACTCTGTTGTGTTATTACCTGTGCCAAACATTTTGCGCTAAAGAAATTCCTACCAGGCTTTAAACTTAACTAATTGGGTGGTCAGCTCTTGGTCGACAGCATCTTGTGTGTAGAAGCCATGTCTTTGTGTGTGTGCGCTTCCTTAGTAATGAAAATAATAGTCAATAGAAATACTGCTGTTATTTATACTGTATCACGTATGTTGACAGGAGCAACGCACCCGTCAAGGAAATGAATCATTGCTCCAGAAAGCACTCGAGGAGAGCAAGCAAGAGATGGCGGCCAAAGGCGGGGTATGCTATCTTGACCAAATTTGTCAATGTCCGTCCAAAGAGATATCCGTACTCTTCTTTATCAATTGCATTGTTCAAGTTTAAATCACGTTATTCTAAAGACGAATGTAAAGAATATTTAGCATGTTCAAATCTTTCTCCAGCATGCTATCAGAAGGTATCATTGGTATCAAGGACTGGTGTCCTACTAACCCTGCATCACCCACTGCAGCTTTGTTGTTATTTCAGGTTTTACGCATTCTTGTTTACAATTCAGTGTGTGCCAGTCATTGGGAGGTGCTATTAAATAATTAAATAATAACTGGTCAATTTCCCATTGGATATGTGCAAGTTTGTATTAAAATCTGTTGGGGAATATCCGCCCTCTGCTGGTGGAGAAAAAAGGATCCTATTTGTAAAGGAAATCCAGAGTTATATTTGCACACACCCAGTGATATCGCAAAACAAATGGAGTACACATGCTTCATCAACTGAGAATAACCTGTCCTCTCTCTGTGGTCAGTCTGCCTTCATGGACCTGGTAGATGTTTTTGCCGTACCCTCGGAAACGGCCCATCGTGACAACAACTGGGGTGATGCCCAGCCGCAAGCTTCTGCTCGCCTGGCCAGCACAGACCCTTGGGACTCACTTGGTAAGTCATGTGTGAGCCACCAGTGTCCCATTAATGATATGTTGATGGAACGGTGAAAGTCTAAGTCATAAAATGGCACACAAGACACTACAGACCCATTGTGTAGTGTGGCTGGTAAAAAACATTTTAAATTACAAAAACTGCAAATTCCTTGCAGTTTGTTTACATCATTTACACAGACGGTGCATAAACATCTACTGTGAAAATACTAATATGTAATGTTTAACATATAGTAATTTGTAATGTACAGTAACTGAACCTCTCTCTTATTGAAGGAGAAAGTACTTCCTACGTGCCCAAGGTAGAGTCCCCTTGGAAGGTGCCGCCAACCTCCAGCAGCCCTGCACCAGCCTGGGAACGGACACAGTCCCCGCCTGACCCCTGGGAAGCCCCGCACAACAATGTCCCCATGCTCAAATCCACTGGTCAAGCATGGGCCTCCCCCGCCAAGACAGGTGCCTATATTATGTGGCGCTGTATAACTTGTCAGATAATGTGTTTACATAATGGAAGCCTATGAAATAGAACTCTAAATGATTTGCGCCATGCTGTACTGTTGCAGCTGTCTGTGATGTGGATCCATTTTTAGCTCCAACAGTGCCTTTGGGGACAGCCATGGCACCATCTCTCCGAGCTGGGAGCCCCTCTGGTAAAACATTTTTTTAATTTTATTTACTTATTTATTTATTTTTGTTTTGTTTAGTAAATGTTTTGTATGTTTCCAATTTTTCTCAACTCTATAGATGCTGATTTGTTTGATGACGCCATGGATGGAGGCCAGATGAATGTGAATGGGCGAGGTGATGGCTGTCCTGAGATGTTTGATTTGTCCCATCTGGGGGAAAGCCTGGCTGCTCCTAACTCTCGAACCTGTGTTACGCCTGAGGCCTTCCTGGGTCCAACAGCAGCTTCCCTGGTAAACCTGGAGACACTGATCCCTGTGATCCCCTCAGCTGTAAACAAGAACCCCTTTTTATCAGGTACAGTTCCTAATAAACCACTGGGTTCCCATGAATTGTTGCATTGCCGAATGCAATAGTTTGATGCAGATGTTGATCTCTATTTTCCTTTCGTTCTATAGGTCTGAGTGCTCCTTCGGTCACTAATCCATTCCAAACTGAACAACCCAGACTAACTCTGAATCAAATGGGCCCCGTCTCCAATTCTCCGGAACCTCTCAGCTCTCTTCCTTACAGCGCCTCCTTACCCCTTCCTGCGAGCCACCAGCCGGCCAGTCTTCCTTCCTCCCTCACCCACCCCACTCAGTCTGGTCTGAACATGCCAGGGAACCTCCCTCAGCCCCTATTGCCCCTATCTTCACTGAGTACTATGGGATCTCAGCCTGACCAGCACAGTCAGAACCCTTTTCTATGAGGACCAACTGATCTGGACAAAAGCCCATAGAGAAATGGGACATGCGGCGGGCCATTAGGTTATGCTCTTGACATACAGTATCACTCTCAACACCACACTGAACTGGACCTGTCAGGACCCAAATAAATAACGGTATTCTTAACTAGTTTTTATATCTTGGCTATAATACTGTAATTATTAGATTGATGCAACCTGCTCTTACAGTACCATAACCCTGCTTGGCTTCCCTTTCGCTTTCTTATCTGAAACAAACACAAAAACTGTGTCTTTTAGGCCGTGCATTACTGTAAGATACTTTACACAAACCTACACTCAAGCACAGCTGGATAGCATTTTCATTAAATTACTAGTACCTAGCACCTAATTGCCAGAGACAATGTGATAATTTGCTAGTTTTAAGCTTGAAAATTGAACATATTCTGCTGCTTTATATGATTGCCAGTGCCACTACCTAGATTTAACACTGATTGACTACCAGATGCTTATCTCTGTATAACTCCCCAAGCTCTGGGGAAAACTGGCCATTGCTTTTTGTACTGGTCCTCTCACCCACCACAAGGAGGCGAGAAATGATAGCTACATCATCAACTCCTCCAGTAAATAAAGCACAGTTAATGTTTTCTCTTATGCATCAAGCTTCACATGAATGGGACTGCTGTCTGACGATTAACTGATTTGAGAAAGGAAAGGATTTTGTTTTATTAGTGAAATTAATTCCTGGGCTTAACTGAATTTGTTTTTAACTGGACCACGATTTCTTCAGAATATTCTGTGTAAGACAACGTAAGTGTAGGACATGTCTGGCATCCTGGTTTATTTTTGTTTATTGCTTGACACAGATTCTAATGAAATATAAGAATGTTATTACAACTATTTGGACTTTTGAGGTTTATTTGATTTTATTATTTTGCATTCCCTCAATTCCTCTGAATCACATTTTATTAAAATGTAGGCTAGTACCTCCACCATGTCATTAAAGGCAAAAAAGTAGGACTACTTAAAAAATGTTATGCACATTGTGCCCCCTGCTGGTTTTAACATGTCCTTGCTAGATGACTATGTCAACATAATGCCAGTGTTAACCATTTATATATGTCAAAGTATAGACGGTAGTAGTACCTATTTTATGTGAACTATACTAATGAGTTTGTTTATTATACTACCTCTATATTAGTTACAGTATTCAATAAGAATGTTATGAAAAAGGGGATTATCAATTTTACAGTATTTAAAAGCAAACACTCACCCACATGCACAATTGATCAAATATGGCAATTACTTTACATAAAACATTCAACTTTAAAAATGGTTGCCTTATCAATTACTATTAGTACATATTTATCACCATCTTCAGTTTTTCACATCTATTTAAGTTGTACAAAAGTCTTTGCTTGCATTTCTTTTTGAAATCATGCCTACACATTCATAAAAAAAAAACATTTTATATGAATCTGTGAGTAATCTCTTTAAAATAAAGAAAACAGGACTACATGTTTTTATTGTGGGTTGATTATTATTACACCTTACAACCATTGCATATAGTCGTGACAGGAGGTCACATTATATTTGAATCCAACCAGCCAAGCACCTCTTGAAGTCCTTGACCAGAGTGTGCGCTGAGTTCCAGTGTTGTGATTGTTTGAGCAGCAGAAGCTATGATGTCATCCAGTCGGAACAATGACTTAATCTCTACCAGACTCATAGTACAAGGGACATCCCTGGGAATGGGTTGGAAGAAAAAACAGTATGCCCACTGTAAACGGTTATGGTTAATTATTTCTCTCTTGGGTGACTAACCTTTTGTTGAAGAGGAGAAGCACGGTGGCATTACGTAGGGGTTCAGCAGAGAGAACAGACAGAAGCTGGATACACGATGACGATATCTGGGAGATGTTGGCTGAGTCCACCATGAACTATGAAAACAAATTAAAATATTTTACTGTCAGTTTTAAATAAAATAAAATAAAAATAAATGTAAACTAGGCCGCAGCATTACGATGACACAGGTGCAGTCAGTGAAGTAACTTGGCCAGATGGGTCCCATGCAACCTCCTAGCTCTCTGACAGTGATTTTCTTCCTCCGCAGTGTCAGGTCAGTCAGGTTTGTTCCTACCTAAAACATTAAAAAGGTTGAGAGATGCACACTCCGCCCATATAATAGGGTCCACCCAACATGTTTTATTTATGAAGCAGAAGAGGAGTGCAGTACGTTAGCAAGCCAGCTACTTACTGTAGGCAGAGTCGCAGGAGGTTTATCAATTTCATCGGATCCATCACGTAAAGTAAGCTGTAAAATTCATGTGTTAAGAAATTTCACATCAACAGCCGACACACTATGAACTTAACAGTAGACTAACCCACTAGCTAACAGTACAATATACGTCCATGATTCCTTCGTATCGTATGTCCTTAATTCATAACGTCCAACAGACAATAAAGGATATTTTGGAGACGTTTTAACAATAACGTTTTCCCCACACCGGTTGCCCCGAGCAGCAAACACATTTCATTGATCAAGTAACCTGTTCAAAGTACCAATGTAGTGGTCCTAGAAGGCTTTCGACCATGGTCATAGTCACGTGGTATTCTCGGGACTCTGTGATGGGTCCAACAAATATACGTCATTTATTTGAACCGGAATAAAAATAATTGCAAAACAGCTATAAAGGAGACGTCAAAAGTAAGACATTTCACTGGAAACATCTGTGGGAAAGTATGGACGATCTGTGACTGCCACAAACGCGGCAGTGCAATATCATATATTGAGTCATTAAATCATTTTTGTCTTCAGATTGATTGATGGAGGCTAAGTTAAAGAAGGAATTGGAGACGTCCATGTTGAAGCCAACTGGTCACTCTGGAGGTGGCTGTATCAGCGAAGGCCAGAGTTATGATACTGATAACGGGAGAGTGTTTGTGAAGATAAATCACAAAACACAGGTGCATTCGTTCTTCATAACGTTTTCTGCTTATGTATGTGTGTGCATGGCCCTAGGCTACTGGGTGGTTAATGTATAAGGCCTACTGTACATACTGGCTAATGGAGGTATTTATTAATGTTTATTATTGTCATATAGAAGCATAATGCTATATACATTTTCCTTAATCTTGAAAAATAGCTAGACTACAATATAACAAAATCTATGTAGCACAATTGCATAGCCTATAATGCAATGTACACACTTAGTCAACCTCAGTTTTCTATCAAGGCCAAACTTATGTTTGATGGGGAAATGGCCAGTTTGGATTCCATTTTAAAAACAGAAACAGTCAAAGTACCCAAGCCTATAAAGGTGATTGAGTTGGACACAGGGGGATCAGTGTTTGTGATGGAGCATCTGGACATGAAAGGTCTTTCCAAGTAAGGCCAAGTAATACACTACAATATTTAATAATAACTTTACTTTGGGATAGATAGAGAAGTTTTGACTATTTTGACTTTTATTTGTATATTAAAGGTACTCAAAACTGCTTGGAGAGCATCTAGCTGAGCTGCATCTTCACAACAAAAGACAGTTGGATAGACAAACTAAAGAGCAACAGACTGTGGGTAATTGAACTGATAAATAACCACACTTGATAACTAATGAATCCAGCTGATCGTATAACAAGCACACTACTTATGTATACTTCTGTATTCAATGTGTGAATAGCACATTCATGTCTTCTTATTGTACTTGCCAAAATGTCATATGTTATATCCACAGGAAAGGGAGCTGGGCAGTCTGACGTGCCTGCTATTAAACAGTTTGGTTTTTACGTACCTACATGCTGTGGATACCTACCACAGGTATGGTTTCCCAGGAAACCACATGAAAATACACTGACTAGAGACACAAACAATCTACATTAAACCTCCAGTAACTTAATCATTCTTTTCTCAGGACAACGAGTGGCAGGATGACTGGGTGAACTTTTACTCTCGTCAGAGACTGCAACATCAACTTGGCATGGTAGAGAAGAAGTATGGAGACAGAGAGGCCATGGAGCTATGGGCCCAGCTACAGGTATATTCTGACCTGCAAGGATGAATAAAATATAATAACACTTTTATTAGTGATCATTAACTTTTTGCCTTTATGTCTGCACACTGTTCCAGCTGAGGATCCCACAGTTGTTTGCAGATATGGAGGTCATCCCCTCTCTGCTTCATGGAGACTTATGGTCAGGAAATGTGGCGCAGTGTGCAGAGGGCCCAGTCATTTTTGACCCTGCGTCGTTCTACGGCCACTCGGAATATGAGCTGGGCATCGCGGTGATGTTTGGCGGGTTCAACAGTTCTTTCCACACTGCTTACCATGACAAGATTCCTAAGGCTCCAGGCTTTGCAAAGAGAAACCAGCTTTACCAACTGTTCCACAATCTGAATCACTGGAACCACTTTGGTGGTGGCTACAGGGGTTCTTCACTAACGATTATGAGAGACCTTCTGAAATGATTGGTTGTACACGCATCAAGTTTAATGTTTTATTGTGAATGTTGAGATAGACTAATGTATAGAAATTGCATTCCTTTGCTTATGAGACCATTCACCATATTCCAATGCCTGCTATGAAATATATTCCAGACAACAGATAAAAAATTAGATTCATTCCAGCCCCCACATGAAACAGTTTGAGTCATAGTTATTAGGTTGTTATTATGGTAATCCGTGGCTTTGAGGTTATATGTAAGTTAGGAAGCACCATACCATATTGTTTGTAAAACATTTAATATCAGATCAGCATTAGCAATGGTGTCAATGCATGGCCTGCATCATTTTATTGTTTAGTAATATTTAAAAAAAGTTTTTTGGTGCATTGCCAGTGCTGGTTTAACACTAATAAACAATAAAAACATGCTTCATTTTATGGGGTCTTGTAGGCTTCTCAAGCAGACTTAATTTGATATTGTTAATGTATTGTGTAACAATAATGTGTAGTGTAAATAACGTTGATTAGTCATCATGTGTTGTATGCAACATTAAATCATACTTAACATTAAATCAGACTTGTATTTGCTATCATTCATGTGACACTGACACACGAGCTGTGTATACAGTTCGCGAAACGAGTTCACCAGGTATGTACCTTATAGTGCACCGTACCCGGGCCGGGGCGGGGATCAGCATGATGCTGCGTATTGCTAATATCACAACAGAAGTGACTGGTGGTGTAGTGTAGCACTGTTTATTGTGCGATGAATGTTACTTTTTTGCAGTTAACATATATTATTACGAGAACGTGCTAGTAATGTTGGGTGTAGTACGTGATTTCGCATAGTCTGTTTTATAATTTAATAACAAAGTATAGATAAAATACATTTTAACCACTGGTTCATTACGTTAACTACAGTGCTGTACTGTTACTGTTAGCAATAAGCTAGTTACATTCCCAAGCCTAACCGACCATTGTGCTATACCCACCAGCGTTAACTGGTGGGTATAACCTTCTTATACAGTAACGAGTGGATAATATCAGCAAGAGTATTTTTGACTGAAATAGGTGTAGTAAAATGGCATTGTCAGAGACCGAGAATGGACGTGACGTTGAGTGCGACGGAGAAGACGACCCTAATACGATTATCCAAATGTCTGTTTTGGGGGGCTTCACGGAGAGTGCTGAGATACGTGCATTGATAGCTAGCCTGCCCGATGTCCACGGAAACATTGTGACAAGGGAGTCTGCCACCACGAAATTTCTAGGTAAGATAATCATATAAGCTGTACGTGTTTCGTTTTGGTTAGCTAGCTCGTAATAAACCACCTGTAATCTCTGTTTTTATTCTCAGTCATTATGGACAGATACCAGGAGCAGCCTCATCTGCTAGATCCCCATTTAGGTGAAATCTCATGTAATTTTTGACGAGTGTTTGCAGTCGAGGAACCAACATATGAAGACTGATCTTGTTGGTTTCTCTTCTAATAGAATGGATGCTGAATATGATATTGGAGCTTGTAAGGAGTGAGAAATCTCCTCCTTTGCTGGTTCATCTCAGCTTCAAGTTTCTTTACATCATATCTAAGGTCAGGCCATTCTAAAACAAAACCAGTCAGTTCACCTGTGTGTGTGCTTTTCTTTTGTAATTTGTACTTCAATTGTAACCATATCATGTTCTGTTTGCATGCTAGGTAAGAGGATATAAGATTTTCATGCAACTTCTTCCTCATGAAGTGGCTGATATGCAGCCAGTTCTAGATCTGCTGCAAAGACAGGACCCCAAAGACACAGAGGTAAGAGTGGAAATGGATCTGTACGACCTAATTCCTCTATGAAGTCTCCAACCTTTGTGAAATTCCTTTCTGTGCTTCTATAATTCTTTATGTCAACTTGATTCTTTCTTGCTACTTTCTTTTGGTAGATTTGGGAAACTCGCTACATGCTACTGTTGTGGCTCTCCATGACCTGCCTCATCCCCTTTGACCTTTCACGTCTGGACGGCCATCTTGAATCAGAAGGCGGACTGGCCAGAGAGCCCATCATGGACCGCATTCTTGCTGTTGCGAAGGTAGTGTCAAAAGCATTACATTGTAGATCAATGTAATCAGCTACTACATGCATTTGCTGTCTTGCATTGCAGCTACTTTGTAAACCATGCTTCCCAGCTAGCTATTTATTCTAATTGTATGGTTCCTTAAAAGACAAACATTTTTAAGGCTGTATTTTTGTTTGCCTTTAAAATGATTACCTTCACAAAAAGATCTCTTTTTATATTGAGTTAATCAAATGAATCCTATTGTTTGCAGTCTTACCTGGCTGTCAGTGATAAGTCCAGGGATGCAGCATCTGCACTAGTGTCAAAGTAAGTTGATTTTTACTCTTTAAAATGTACCCTACACTAAAATGTACCACTATAAAATAGATCAACGCAATTTTCAAATTCAACAATGGCCTTTTATATGCAAAATGGGGGGGATTTCTGGTCATGATAATTATTAATTATTTTTATTTTCATTATTGATTAGGGTTGTACAATATTTCCTCCTCCCATTAATTCATTATTTATACATGTGGGACAGGCTTGCAGTTAATGAGTATTGTGTAATACTAAATAACATAACAATTTATAGTATATCTAATGTTGGAAGACTAACAACCTATCAAACATAATTCCACTTTAAAAAAATGGTGGATACATAAAATAGGGACAATGACTTGAATTAGAAATTGGGTTCTCTGAAATTTCCAAGCACCCAAGATATACAGTATACTGTGTAACAGCATATTGTTGAAGGCTTGAAAGGTTCAAGTTGTAATTTATTTTTTAAGCCTGTAGAGGGTGCCCTTATTCTTAAAAATGTGTGCCCCTTCACTTTCACTGACTAGGTTGCAATTCACTGATAATGCAGGCTAATGTAGATCATACACCTGTATGACCCATATGTCATTTTATCTGACACTACAGATTCATGACACGTCCTGATGTGAAACAGAAGCGTCTTGGGGACTTTTTGGACTGGAGCCTTACTACTATAACTAAGGCCAATGAGGGTGACATAATAATACTAGATGGCGCATTACAATCTCTGGTAAACATTTGCACACACCCTAAATACTCATGCCGTGTGTGTGTGTGTGTGTGTGTGTGTATGACTGCAGAGGGAAGTTTACAAGAGCTGACATGCCTGGTCTGTCTCACACAATAGTAGATGTGGTTTCAGCAGGTGTATAATACACCTGCTACATTTGCTGTTGAGTCAAGTGACTTGCATCGTTATCTGGCTTAGAACTAAAGTTCTTTGGCAAATAGGAAAGGGGCTGGACCCTATTCCCTAATATTCCAATTCATCTCACGCTTTCCCAACTCTGTAATAATTAGTGTACTTAATTAAGCAAATTATTAATTGATTTAAACATCGTATTCATTCAGTTATTTGTTAAACAGGGTAGACCAAAAAATGTCTGCTCTTAGAAATTAAGCACTATTTAAGCTGTTAGCAAGTATCTTTGAGGACTGAATTATATATAGGTATTTGTCAGCATATGTACGGTGCCTTGATGACATGCTGTTATCATTATTCTAGCAGAATGCTTGATGTTTGACCTATTTAGCTGACAAATGTGCGAATTGTCACTTTGGATAAAAGCGTCTGCTAAATGCTGTAAATGTAAATGTTGGCGTTTAGCTCTGATAAAGAAGGCAACACGTATTTAAAACCTAAAACACATTAACAAAATAAAAATTTCCAAAACCGTTCAAACAACCAATCTTTTTATCATTCGCATAACCAGTTTGATGTAATGAGTCAGTCTGTACAGTAAATGCATACCTCAGGCAAGCATATAACTCATGCTTGTAATATTTTTGTGCAGGGAAAGTAACCATATATAGAGTACATAGCGTGAAACCCTGCAAAACTGTATGGTCCAAGTGCTGGAACCTCATTATTAATCCTAGAGTTGTTGAATTTTGTGGTGTATATCAAATATTATATTGACATGTTGAGCAATAGCAATGTACTGTATTGATGGAAAAATGTTTCTGTCCCTAGGCACAGCTTTTCAAGCATGGAAAAAGAGATGACCTCCTACAATATGGTAAACACCTTCTATAATAGAATATTGATGATTTGTTGATGACTTGTTATAAATGGTCTTAATATAAATTGATCTTTTGATGTTTTAGAGTTATGTCCCGGTGTCTTATCGGAAATAAATCTTTAAAATAATTCAAAATCCTAGACACTTTTTGGTGTATGATGCTATGTTGTATTTATGGTCCAGCTCCTACAGTACTGCAGTGTGTAGAACAGAAGCATCTGTCAGAGAGCAAGCACTCCACACTGAGGAAATTGGGGGTCAAACTGATCCAGAGGCTGGGGCTTACCTTTCTTAAGCCACGTCTTGCCAAGTGGAGGTCAGTTGGCGTACTATCTCATTTCTCAATTGTCTGGTTCTGTTTCTGTCCGTCATCTTTTTCTTTCTTTCTCTCTTTTTCTTGGTTTCCCCAGGTATTTTGTCATTGTTTTTTGTTCCCTTTTCTTTATTTCTGATTTCCTATATTTTATTATTTGTTTGTGTTTTTGTTTGTCTTTTTCTCTACTTCCCATTTACTGTCTCTCTCCCTTGCTCCCTCCTCCCAGGTACAAGAGAGGAAGTCGTTCCCTAGCAGCTAACCTGGCTCTGTCACAGTCCACTGCAGTCTTGGAGGCAGTGACTCCCAGTGTGGAGGTTCAGGACCAGGAGGAGGACTACGACATCCCAGAGGAAGTGGAGAGCGTCATCGGTCTGTCTCTGTGCCTGCTCTTTTGTTGTCCTGGTCGGTTATGCTCACTTGGACTAATCATATGTCTGCCTGCTATTTCACAGAGCAACTGCTTGTGGGCCTCAAAGACAAGGAAACAATTGTTCGCTGGTCCACAGCTAAGGGGTAAAATCAGCATTTGCTCTAAACAGTAATGATTGAGTGTAATAGCTACAGTAGTACTACTATTACGCAATTTCACATGTATTGTAACATCGTAAACATGTTTACAAGCCGTCTTTTACACTGATACTGGTACAAGTGGTTTTCATTGTTTACATAAAATGGCACCAGTTTACCTGTTGATGTTTTCTAACCGCCAGTATTGGAAGGTTAACTGGGAGGCTTCCTAAAGAACTGGCAGATGAGGTAGTGGCATCAGTGCTGGACTGCTTCAGGTAATGTTTATTAACTCTCACTCATAAATCTTCAGTATGATCACATTTCCGTAAGTGCACTGTGCAGTGTATGCACTACTAGCAACAGCTCTGCATGTTGTGACCTATGTTGTACATGTGTGCGTGTGTGCGTGTGCGATTAAAGCTTCCAAGAAACCGACAACGCTTGGCACGGAGGGTGCCTGGCACTGGCTGAGCTGGGCAGAAGAGGCCTGCTATTGCCTTCCAGGCTCTCGGATGGTACGTGTCAGCAAAACACATGGAAACATCATCATAAGAGACACGGAAAATCACTTCCAATTAGTGTTTATACTTTTCTATTTAGCAATATTTACATATCACCAAACCACCGTAATAAAGTTTTTATATACTGTTTGTTCAAATTTAAATATGACCAGTTATATACAGCATGTTCATTCTTTTCTATCACATGTGGGTATATAATACATGATGGTTACCGTTAACTCAGTGCATTAAAGGAGGTTTGTGTTGTCCAATTTTCAGTGCTTAGTAAACATGTAATGTTGATTTTGAGGTTCATCTTTGACAGGGTAGTTTTAGTGAAGGTTATGGGATTTCACTACATATGTATGTATACATACTATACAGTTTATATACTGAGCAGTACACTGTTAGCAGCAGCGAGGCCTTTTCCTCCTCATAGCTCGCTCTGAGTCTTTCCCCTTGGCTCTCTTGCTGGCCTTCTGGCAGTTGCGTGCCGCCAAGCTAGAACTGGCTCTTTTCAGCCCCCCCCTCGCCTTAGCGCTCGGCGCTCCCTTTGCGAGGCGCACTGCCTGTTTGGTGAGGGCCGCGGTGGGCGGGGAGGGAGAGCAGGGGCCCCCGGCCTCGGCGGAGCTCTCCGAGGGCTTCACTCTCCGGGCGCCGATGCCACACGCGGAGCTGGCGATGGCCAACTGACAGAGAGCCAGGGCCGCAGTCTGCCTCTGGTGGTCACAAGGCTCCTCGTCGGACAGCACGGACGCCCCGCGTTGAAGCCCGCCGCCCCTGCGGAGTGGGCCGGGGGAACTGCCGGTCGGGCCTCTGAGGCTGAGGTTCAAGGGCAGCTCTTCCTCGGGCTGCCTGCTTGTCTCAGAACTGCTCCCTCCGCTGGCGGGGTGGCTGGAGGGGGTGAGCCCCTTGCCCCCGTGCTGCTCCCTCATGGAGAGGTTGAGGGGAGCCGGATCCTCCCCTGAACTGCCCTCACCGTGACATTCCCCTGGACCAAATGTGCTAGGCTGTCTTCTTCTCACTGGTGACCTGAGAGGAGGAGAGAAACATACCATTTGAGCTTTAATGCTGTTTAGGTGTATGATGGTCTATCCTATGTTTTTTTTTTTATCCTATGTTTTTTATTTCTTACCCTCTGTCCCCGGGCAGACCTCTCAGCTGCAGGAGTCCTTGTGCGGAGTCCTCTCTGCTTGTGTCTGTCTGCGGGAGGGTAGATGG
>JAODUG010040526.1:0-29183 GCA_027564795.1 Aphredoderus sayanus | reverse complement strand
CCGGGCAGACCTCTCAGCTGCAGGAGTCCTTGTGCGGAGTCCTCTCTGCTTGTGTCTGTCTGCGGGAGGGTAGATGGGTGGTCTGGGTGACTGGTGGTCTGCGGCTCCCCCAGGATGGTGTAGTGGGGACCATCAGTGTCTCTCTGGACCGCGTAGGAGTGGTTGGGTCTGTCTGGAGACCCTGAGGCCGAGCAGCCCGACGCAGGGCTGAGCCTGGTGCTCTTGTCTCTGCCGCCTGGCTCCCGGTTGCCGCCGTGCGTGTCACCGTGGGGACGCAGGTGCATGTACAGCTCACAGTCCTTGGCCCCAAAGGCTGGGCCGTACAGATCCAAGGGGAGGTATCTGGGCCCAGGCATGGGCACGGAGAGCTCAGGAGACCTGTACAGGCTGTAATGCAGTGCGGGCCCAGGGTGGAGGGAGGGGCAGTACTGGTACGAGTGGAACAGGGAGGGGGCGATGGGTTGTGGTACCACTGGTATCTGGGCCTCCAGAGCTCCTGGGCGGAAGGCAGGAGGGGCTGGCCCGTGGCCTGCCGGGAGGTAGTAGGGCGGGTACAGGGGTTGGAGGTGGCGCTCTGGCAGGATGTAAGAGTATTCTGGAAGCATGGGAGGAGGTTTTAAGTGCATGGACGGGGATAGGGGGCTCCATGAGAAAGCCGGGGTGCTCACTGCCGGCTCGTCTGGCTGCTGCGCGGGGGGCTTCAGGACCTCCGCGTTGTCTCGGGTGGGCGTGACGGGGGAGAAAGCAGACGTGCGAGGCAGAGACTTGGGCGCCTGGTTCTCCTCGCTCTCCTCGCTCTCCTCGCTCTCCCGGTCTGCGCCGCAGCCCACGTCCACCTCCTCCGTCTCATCATCCCCGCGCGTCCCGTCCTCCGCCCTGCTCTCCGCCTCGGCCCCCAGCCGCCCGGGACTCGCGGCAGGGGCGCTGTCCTTGGGGATGGTGGGAGAGGGGAGGCTCTTTGGTGAGGCCTTGAGCTGTCTGGCTGCCGCCTGGCCTTTCTGTGACATTAGCAAGATGGAGTTTTTGCACAGGTTGTATTTCATGTGGTTGAAGAGGTGGGACTTCTCGTTGCAGGTGAAAGGACACTGGAAACACTGGTATTTAAATGGCTTGCCCGGCGGCCGGGGAATGTAGTGAGGCCTCTTAGGCTTGCGCTGCTGAGCAGTGTCCATCTTCACTGAAAGGGAAAGTGGGTGTGGCAGTTTTAGTTTAGATCAGCGGTTCTCAAACATTCGACCCGAAGACACTCAGAAAGAAGTTGTTAATAGCTATCAACCCTTTAAACAGGGCTGGGAGTTATGAACTCATTCTTTTTGCTACACAGATGTAGTCATCTACGCAAATCTGGCCAAGATATTAACCTAAAAAATAAAGCAAATGTATGCAAAATGGAATGATTTCATGAACACCCCCTCCCCAAACACAAAAAAGCATCTTGTGACCCAATGTCAGAATAAAAGCAGGCCATTGTGAATTGTTCAGTGCAACCGTTCCACAGAGTTGACTGATGAGGATTAGCCTAAAAAAAGTGGCTTGACTGGTTCACTTGGAGACTGGTTGACATTGGCAGTTTGATTTTTTTTTTTTTCTTCTTCTTGGTCTGCCCTCGGCTGTACAGGCTGAACTATCTCTGGCTGCACAAAACACTGCACCCTCAGGCTAATCTATTCCATCAACTGTTAGCTTGCTCTTTGTTGAGCATCAAACAGGGTAATAGTCAAATATAAGGAATACTGTTAGACCCTATGCAAAATACCTGCATGTTTGCATAGGTGTGCTTGTGCTCTGATGAAGAGCTTATATGGAGAGCCCCTTTGGTGGTGGGGGGGCGCTCCATATAATGCAGTGCCACCACCTCCCTCTCAACCCGGCTGTGCTGCTCCATCCCACCAAGTGCGGAGCCTACCGTGGCATGGCGCAAGGTGTGAAGAAGGCTGGCAGGAGAGGCACATGCTGACACACACCTGGAGGGCATGCAGAGACTTGCTCCCTCTCTCAGCCTTGCTAAGCCCTGTGCTGTCGGCGTGGGAACCTCCTGCCACCTGCTTCCCATGACTGCACCTGTAGGATGCACCCCGCTACCATTCATCTCCCAGTGAGCTCACCCTAGACTGCAGACGCAGAGTATGACATGGTCTAGTGGGGGCCTTGTGGGAGTCAGTCGAGGACAGGCCTACGTGCGGCTGTGTGTGAGGCAACAGTGAAACCCCGGTGCATTCGGGACCTGAAATACTTGACATTAGCCTTTGAATTGAAGCGTTGCCTATGGCCATGAGTTAGGCGTTGCTGGCTCGGTATGGAGGAACCTGCTTGTCGTGCGCTGTCGCAAGAAGTTGTCACTCAAGTTTCTGTCATAGCACGCAAAGCCACTCCCTTATCGAGAACCAAACATTGCAGTTTTCTTTAATGTGTAGCCTCAATGTTTAATATAACCTTTCCACTACAGTATGTATTCCCTAAGAATGTACTTGTTTTTATTTAAATAAAGTTAATGCCTTGACAGAATACGAGTATATTGTATTGTCTTAAACTAACTGAAGAAGGCTACATTGCAGTATATTTTCCATCAGTTTCTTCTATTTAGTTTTAAGAAAAAAAAGAAATAGTTTTTAAATGATTTGCCTGAGGTTTGTCAGTCAAAACAGTGCAGGCAGCAGAGGCTTTTAATTCCCAGGTAACAGGTGCATCTCTGAATTCCTTTTTACATTTTAAAAACCTGTACAACTATATAGACAACTATAAATAATATTCATGACATTGTTCAGCAAATGTTGCTGCCTTGTTACTGAATGATGAGGAAAAATACACACAGTCTTACCTGTAGCTATGTCTGTGGTGTTTGATCCACAACACAGTACCTCTCCGCTGTTGGCAGCCAGTGTCAGTGTCCGGACCGGGATGTTTTCGCCAGTAATGTGTTCGGGTCTGTAATGTGTTTGAGTATCCGTGCACTCCACTGGCTACTGTCAAGTTGTGTGGTAGGTTCCACTTTCCCTGAGCTGTTGTATCTGTAGGGGGTGGGGCCATAAGCCCAAACAGCACGGGCCCTCAGGCAACGCTGATGCATCTTATATTAGTCAAGCCCCAAGCCACAATTTGCATGTTGGTCGCATTGGTGGTTGAGTCCCTCTTCCCTTTTCCCTAGAAATGGATGCATGGTCTTACTTGTTCTCCAAATTCAAATGATGTTTCAATTAATGTGTAAGATATTTACATGCAACAAGTAAACAATGGATATCAATCATGACATGGATATCTGAGTAGATATCATATTTAGGGCTGGTATTGTATTTTGATTAATTGCCTGTATGCAGTTTAGATCGTTTAAATTTAACCACAAAATGTTTTATCAGATATGGTTTTCAAGTTCAACGGGTCCCATTCTACGTCCTAGAATGACTTCCAGTGGCCTTTAAACATCCTGTGATTACTGATACACACCAGTACAAGTCTTATTTTTTACTCTTTAGTATATTTTTGTTTTGTTTCTATTTCTTCATTGCCGTAAGGTTGTCGGAGATAAAGCCACTATATTTTGAAACACAACAGCAAATCCCCACATTTTAAAGAAAAATATTTATATTGATAAAAAAATATTTCCTTCTGCCAGGTGTTGATTTTTTTCCACTATTGTGGGACAAATGTAATGCATTTTCTTTATGTAATAATTCATTATATAATTAATATAATAATAATAATTATTATTATTATTGCATGTTAAGCAATAAGGTAAATCCATGAAATGTAAAAATCTACTTTTTCTTAACGTCCAGTTTGTTTTCTTGCATTGCAGTTGTCCCTCTCATTTTGAAGGCCCTGACGTACGATGAGAAGCGGGCTGCGAGCAGCGTGGGCTCAAACGTGCGTGATGCCGCCTGCTACGTATGCTGGGCATTTGCCAGGGCATATGAACCCACAGAGCTCAAGCCCTTTGTCACTCAGATCGCCAGGTAACCTTCATATCCCTCCCTCACTTACTGTGCCCAACAGCAATGCCTGCAAGGTCTACCATTACCTGACCTGAGGCACACATTTTCTTATGCTCTATCGAGTTAATTTCAAGTGTTTGAGAATAGCTTGGAATGATTGTTCAGGGCATATGTTCTGTGTTATTCTTGATTTGCATGGAGGCTGTATGTTTGTAGGCAGTTCTTTTCTGCCCCAAACCAGTTATATCAGTTTATTTACATCCTATCCTATTCCCACTTACGTATCCCATGTAATTATCTGCTATTCTGTGTTGTATCAGTTTTTCAGCGAAACCTTTTTTGCTGCCGTTAGACATCCAACTTCTTCTCACAGTTGTTAGGTGTTATTGTGTTTGACAGCTAGTTGACACTGTTAAAATGTAAAAATAATGTTATGGGTTTCTCTGCTATGCTCATATGTTCTCCGTGACAGTCATACCAGGATAGTGAGTGACTACTCATATTTGACAAGCGTTGTCAAAGTGGGGGAATGTTTTTCCCACACTTTATGTATGTGTAAACTAAACAGCTCACATATCAGTAGAAAACTAACAGAAACTGACCGCTGGTCTAAAAAACCAAACCATGCATAAAGTAGTTGTAGTTCTCACTAAGGCTGCAAATAACCATTATTGCCATAATAATTTCATTCAGTAGATTATTTTATTAATTTCCGATTTATTTAGACCTTAAAATAATAAGGTGCTAATGCTCATTACTAGTTTATCCAAATTGCACCATGGCATTTCTTAATACATTTTATAATATCTAAATAATTATTATATATACTGTGTATATATTTTGTGACATCATCTTCTCCCCTAAACCATCCCTTAACAATCATGCGGTAATGTAATCCTGTGACATGAGCTCAGTTGTTGTCTGTATTAACGGCATTTTTTTTTTTTTTTATCCGTGCCTGCATGTATGGGCCTGCGGCCTCAGACCAGCTCTGCAGTGTCTGTTTGAACCCCCATACTGCCATTACCTTTGGCAATCACAAGCACACCCTCCCATTCCCTAGCCTACAGCACTGCCAGGTTTCGCTTATTGCACTCAGTTTCGGTCACCGTTTGGCAAAAGACGTCAGGCAAGCTGAGTCCTGCTCCTTATTCATCTGACTGAATCCCTCCCAGACTCGGGACACTTCAGTGTCTTTGCAGCATTGCAAATCATGGGCTGTTACTGTCACCAAAGGGCCTTGCTCCAGGCCTGGATCTTGCTGTTAGGAAATTAGTAAGGATTTATAAAGCAAGTCGGTGGCTGTTTTCTTTTTTGTTTGTCCCAACAGTGCGTTCCAGCACCTAACCATCGACAGACATTTACCCCAAAATACTGGGTCAGAAAATGTAGCACATTATGGGAAAATATATCAAAGCCATGATCATAGACCAGTTTCACTAGTCCATAAGAGTCATACTTAATCACACAGTAGCTAAGTTTACATAATGTCGGCGCATGAAAAAGATGTGACCTGTCGTTCTGGGAAATCAAATTGGCAGTTTCCATGCAGTGAATAACCTAGACAAAGCATAGTCTGGATGTTCTGGATCCATGAGTAAGTTGTTATTTCACACTTGGCATTCTGTTACAGTAGATAAGCTGTGATGGATAGAGTTAGTGAAAACATGAATATTAATGGCGCGACCATCTAAATCGGGTATTTTCCCCTCTGCATAGGTTGGGCTATGCAGATATGCTGCATAGCCCAATCTATGCATAGACTAAATATATGTAAAATGTTTATTATTATTATTATTATTATTATTGTTACTTTAATTAAATCAGTTTTTCTTTTATTGATATTGTATGATTCTGAAAATTAAAGCAATAATTTTTGTGAAATCACAGGCCAATCTCTAAACATCCTCTATTACTTTGTAAGATACCCCATGTATGCATACTGTACAATGATACTTTGTCATTCTCTCTCTTTAGTGCTCTGTTGGTAACAGGTGTGTTTGATCGAAATGTAAATTGTCGAAGAGCAGCCTCAGTAAGTGTCTAACCGTCTTTTTTCTGCTTTAGTAAAGGAATGATCATTAACAGAGCTGACGTTCTTCATTTCCATCTCTCTCTTTCCTAGGCCGCCTTCCAGGAGAATGTGGGAAGACAGGTTTGTGACTAGAGCTGATTATGAAATTATAACTTTAATACCAGTACTTTTTACTGTGATTTTTGATTTGTTTGCTGCAAAACCTTAAGGCCCTAGTCTTAACTTAACAAGTCAACTCATACGGTATGGTTCGTTCTGTAAACGTTTTAAACTGTTTGTTTAAATACTCTTGTCATAGGGTACATTTCCTCATGGCATTGACATTGTAACCGCAGCAGACTACTACACTGTTGGGAATCTCACCAACTGCTATCTAAGCATTAGGTAAGAGACGAATATATACCCAGGTCATCTATGCAATAGTAATATTAATGAGTTTTTGGTGCACTGTATCAGATAGGAGACCAACAAATGTGTCTTAAGTCTGAAATACATTCCAGTAGCTGTCACACATCACATTTACATAATATCAGATGTCTAAGCATATCTGAAGCCATTACTTACCAAACTAATACTTTTGCTCTCTCATTGAGTTGATCTAAAAAACGGTCTTATTGTCACAGTGTCTACATAGCTAGTTTCCCAGAGTACACAACATCTATGATTGACCACTTGGTATCCATGAAAATCAACCATTGGGATGGGTAAGCCCTTATGTTTTCTAATCTTAATGAATAATGTTTGAACTAAATATTTAGTGTGGGAAGCTTTAACATTCTTAATAAAGAGAAGCAGGGTGATGTACTTGTACTTCTATGGTTTTAAGGGCAATCAGAGAGCTAGCTACCAAAGCACTCCACAACCTGACGCCTCAAGCACCTGATTATATGGCAACGACAGGTAAGCAATATCACCTTACCTGCAGAGAAAGTAAATTGCCATGTCTTTTAAAATTTTGGAATTTACAGTAACAGCTACTGTAAATGGTCCCACTTATCTATTTCAGTTTTGCCTAAACTCTTACCTATTGCAATGGGTATTGACCTGCATGCTCGCCATGGAGCCATACTGGCCTGTGCAGAGATCACCCACGCCTTGTACAAACTGGGTGTACAGACCAACAGGTAGTTTCTCTGCATCCAGTCCTTACATGGCTAATCTAACCAAATGTTTCATGATCTGTTTTTTTTAACAATCTGCCGGTTAGATCCATATGTTTAACATTCTCTGCTATCACATGCTAAGGTACATTACATCTGGTATTGACGATTCCCTCCTAGAAATTGTAATCCCTTAAATTCTATACTAAATTTTATAATTAAATAATTCTAAAATTCAATAATTTTCTTTTTTTTCTTTTTCACAAAAATACCACAGACAATATCCTTGCAGTATATTTCAGTATATAGTTGCATAAAGAATGCGAAAATATATCAATATGCAAATTCAGCACATTAGAAATTAGTTTGAGTGGAAGGGGTCTTTAATCTTTTGTGTTGTGTATATTCTCTTGCCATATGTTTAGACCTGTGATAGAGTTAATCTCCTCAGAATGTGTGGATGGCTTAAAGAAAATACATCAAACGGTCAGTCTATTATGAATTAACAAATAAGATGCTTTGAGCCACATAAACCTGCATTGTATATGACCATCTCTCCTAACTGGCCACATTGCTTGATTGCCTTCCAGCTGTGTGACAGAAAGCAGTACAGGTAAACAGGATATGTTATTATATATTCTGACATGTAGCCTTAAATGTACACGATATACAGTATTTCTAGTGGAATGAAAGTGTCATGATATTACATTCTTCATATACTGTAATAGGGCTGTATTTTTCTAATTTAGGGGTTTCGGTGGTGAACTGATGCGGCCTGCAAGTAAGTGTTCCATTTAACAGTTGCAGCATATGTTAAATAATGTACCCTTTCTAATTTATTGCAGTAAAGAGTATAGGCGACTAGTTCTTATGACCTTTGTGTATTCCACAGCCTGTTCTTTGATAGAGAAGATATCCCTCTCCAAAATGCCTTTTAAGGACGACCCTGTCATCAGTAGGTTCTTTTCATACTGTATTTTATTAATTGATTGTGCACTAGTTCTCATAGTCTACATATCAGTTGATCAGAAACAGCAGGTAATGACAAGATAAATAAGGACAAAGATTGAATTAGATATTTTCAGAATAATGCCAACATCACACACTGACTGGGTTACTCTGGGCTTTCAGCTGGATGGCAGTGGCTAATTGATGACACTCTGCAGAGCCTTCACCTCATGTCTGCAGGGACTAGAGAAAGCATGAAGGTAATGACAATCTAGCACCTCTATGTCTACTTGCTTGGTTATACAGGCTGTCACTCCAAACAGTCAGTCATCAAGTCATCAGTGGAGCCACCATAGACCGAGGGTATCTTGCATCTGCAAGGGTTGCATGCTGCACCAACATATGGACATGACAGGTTGTTTTATTCTACCTGATGGTGGCCACAAACTGGTAAGCTTGGCACACCAGTGCTGGCAACATAAGGTCACCTCAACAACATGCTAATACAGACTAGCCATGGCATGGCAGCAACAACAAAAATAGCTATTAGTTAGTTGGACGTTATCAGGTAAATAATTTCCTACCTTTTGACAAACTTATTGGAATACCTGCTGCTTGTCATATTTACTACAATATGTCACCACCAACTAGCTAATAACCTTTGCTGTGGCTCCACTGTAGATTTGTTATATGTTTGTTCTTTGACTAATATTGTCTATGCTTTTCCATTGGTGGTCCTGTTTCTGCAGCATGCAGCAGTGTCTGCTCTGGCTGCTATGTGTCAGGAGTACTACCAGACCAGGCCTGGCCAGCCCGACTGTCAAATACAGGGTAAGGAGACATGTAGCCAACACACTGCAGTACTTTCAAATGCTTTTAGTATTTTATAGCCTGCGTCCCCTCTTGACAGGGTTGTTAACTGTTAAGAACTACTTTGCTTGCTAACATAAACTCATTTAAACATTTTTGTCCAGCACTTTAAAACCACTGCATTGTCTGATAAATCAAAGAGAAAATCTGTTGTGTGTGCTCACAGAGCTGTTGGTGTCCCAGTACATTTCTTGGCTGAAGGCTCCAGAAGTGTTGACTCGCAGCGGGTCTGCCCTGGCCCTGGGGTCTCTGCCAAGCTTCATGATCGTCGGAAAGCTTCAACTGGTGTGTTTGCCACCACGTTTACTTTTACAGCCACTGAAATATAAATACGCAAGCCTCACTACTGCCTCAGTGTGTAGATTTAACGTTGTGTGTCTGTGCACTCTTCTGTCAGATCCTAGATGCCCTTCATCCGATCCGCATTTCAAACAAAAACGAAGTGAATTTCATAGATGCCAGGAGGGATGCAGCCAGAGCCATAGCTCAGTGTGTATTTTATTCTTTTTGAAATATCGCTAATTGAACTTTCTAGACTTTTGTGTGCCTTTTGAATGCACCTTTCATAGAAATGTCCTCGATACAGAATGCTATGCTGAGTTTATTCAGTGTGCACACAGACGTCTTCTGCATTACCTGAAGAATGTGAATGAACTGAATGCATGGTGGTGGTCTGTGTGTTGGTGACTCCTGCAGTCCGTCTGCTGTTCCCATACCTAAGCCTAGCCCTCTTCTTGGCCATCTAATTTAACGGCTTTGTTCAGGCTTAGGCTGTAGTGCTAAATAAACAGCCACCTCTACCTGCTGGACCTGAATGACATGTCTTCCATTTGTTCGCCTTCACTAGATCCACTAGATCTTGGCCGTTTTACTCAGAATCCCGAACCCATAACTCCATTGCCCTGTCTTGTTGGGCCTCACCGGTATATTCCATAATCAGTTCTATCTATATTTAAAGCTTTTGTTTTAGTAGTAGTTATGTATTATAATATTACGTAATGTATTGTTGTTTATCTTTCTTAAGATTGTTTATCTTTCTAAAGAATCTTGCGTGTCCTAACATCCCACATAAGAAAATCACTGTGATCTGTTTCCAGTATGAGAAACTAAGAATGTGTTCTCCTCTGTTGTTTGTATCAGAGTGTCTGTGAAGGTGGGCGTGTCCACCCAGGGTTCGCCAGATGCCACGCTGTGCTCGCAGAACGTGGCGGAGGTGTACGCCGCCCTGCTGGACGCCATGGGCGACTACACCACCGACAGCAGGGGGGACATCGGGGCCTGGTGAGCACTTCCTGTGCCGACGCAACACTTATACCTGCCCCCGGGGTCAAGGAATGCTCCCTCTCAAGAGGACAGCATGCTCCTCTGTTCCCGCACCTGTCTCACTGGTGGCCCTAGGCCATGCTAACCTACTCACAGGAATGTCACTTGGCTTGTCACCTGTCCCCGCTGTGTGGGGCAGGGCCTCAATCACTCGCTGTTCTCCTCTCTGTCACTAGGTTTATGTGGATGGCTCCATGTCTCTCCTTCTTTCTTTTCTGTTCCTCTGCTTTGTTCTCAGCCGTTTCAGCCTCTTAGTATTTACTCATGAGGTTCAATGCATTTAGTCAAACCCAGAGTTGCTTGCCACCAAGCTGAAAATCATGTTCCACTGTTTTTGCCCTACACCTGTTTCCACCTGTTCAGGTGAGAGTGTTGCCTAACTGTTGCACCTCTTTCAAACGCATACCTCCAGTTTGCCTTTAAGCCAAACAAATTGTGCCCTGGAGCTTATTTGACTATAAAACTGAGACATGGAAGAAGAAGCATGTCTATTTATATATATATATTTTTTTAGCATCAGTTAATTTTGCTTTTAAGAAAATCAAGTAAGTAAATGAACAGATGGAATGGAATAATAATAAGTGCAGTAATGAACTAGTGTTTATTTGTGTGTGTCAACGCAGGCTGAGAGAGGCTGCAGGGACCAGTCTGTTGGACGTGACTCTACTAGTGGCTGACTGTGCACCAGAGCTGCTTTCCCCTGACCTGTGAGCTTTAATATGATATGTGAAATAGTAGCAGTCTCAATTATGCATTCAAATTGATTTTATGCCGATTGTATGGAATTCTTATGTGTTATTTATATATACACCACATATGGAAGATACTTCATGTCCCAAACAGGATGTTTTAAAAATGTATTCTTGTATGTCCAGACTACCACTGAAAATCTCCTCTATAGAATTGTATATTTGTGGAACAAGCTAGCAGCACCTAGCATCCTTATAACACATTTGTAATTTGTCTGCGTACAGGGTGAAACAGCTGATGTGCTGCTTGGCCCGGCAGGCAGCAGAAAAGATTGACCGCTACAGAGCCCATGCTGGCACCATTTTTCTGCGACTTCTCCACAGCACAGAGCCTGCAGTACCCCACATCCCCCACCGAGAGGAGCTACTGAGTATCTTTACACCGTGAGTGTCTGCCCTGAAGCTAATAACATTCAACATCAAGAGTTGGCATGCCTCAGTACTATGCGCCGTCTAGATTTCTGTTAAGATGTAAAGTGTTTCACCTAGGCAAATAGAAATAAAGGAAGCCTCAGATAGAATATTTAGAATTCGTGGCCATTTTGCAATAATGGTTGACATTTGACTTTGTGTCATATTCCACATCTTTCAGTGAGGTGACAGCCGGTCTCAACTGGATTGCGCCATCCCAAGCCTTCCTCTACATCACCCAGTTGCTGACACTGTCCCAGTACCAGTACCACGTTCTGCTGGGGCTCACTGTGTCTGTGGGAGGCCTCACAGAGTCAACAGTAGGCCATCTTGATAAAATGTGTGCTGCTGTTGCAGAGGAATTCATTAGCAGCAGTCCTGCTTTCACACGTAATATGTGCACTGGTTATTAATATAAGACAACCACAAGATAATCTTATGATAGAGAAAGCATGAGCAAATGGCGTTCTTGCTATTTAGTATTGCTACTCAACTGCTATAACATTATTGATCTCAGACAGATTGCCTCACTTCTGATAAGACGTGAGGTAATTACTGTATTAGAAGAATTGTGTGCTCATTATGAAAACACTTTTTAATCTAGAAGGCATCATTTTAGTTTTGGCCATCAGAGGGAGTAAGAGCTTCTAATATTGTCATGTATGCCCCATATACCTCACACATCCCTCATGTTCACAGCATACTTGAGTTTAGAACCTCTTTACTCAGCTATGATTTACTCAAACTAAGGAATGCTTCACCCAGTCTCTCTTCCTAACGAGGGGACCAACTCCCACCTGTTCTTAAGGATGTTTGGCGATTTAGTTATTTTTAAAGCATTATGTTTCAGTGGAGGTAGCAATGAAAAATATGGTTTACATGACTTTTAATGGGAGCAGAGAGGTCGATAAAGCGGCCCTTGTGGCCCAAACGAGCATGTTAATGTATCTCCCTCAGAGGTGATCTGGCACACTTTAACTTTTACCCCCTGCTGGTCCTCTCAGCCTTCTCCTGCCCCACAGACCATTAGAGACCAGGAAGACTGATATATTCGGAGAGGGCTTTGTGGAGGAAGCCAAGGCAATATTGCATCCATCCCTGGATACAATTGACCTTCTCACGCACACGCACACACACACATACAGATACACAAGCCTGTGTGCTTGTAATAGAGCCCAACTTTCACCGGGCTGAGAATACGGTCCAATAGAGACAAAAGCAGCCGCCCCAGTTTGCGCGTTGTTTCGGATTGTGTTGCTCTGCACCTGGTTGGGAGAGTGGCAGGTTGCTTTCAGTCTGCAAGGCTACGGGGGATGATCTCATAACAGTGTAATGTAATGTTACTGTTTTTTTCTTTCAGTAGCCTATGTTGTAAGACATTGTCCTATCAGCTTCTGTAAGTTAGGAAATGTTTTTGTTAACCCAAGGAAGACAAAACATTACTGAGCACAGATATCTTGGAGTTATTGTCATGTCAATAGAACTGTTTAATGTGTTGTTATTGTTATTATTATAATTGTTATTATTTGCATTTAGATAAAGTGCCTTGGTTAAAAATACATTAACATGGAAACACTCCAGGGTTTTTCCTAGTCAGAAGTCTATGGTTATATAACATTCTGAAGCAGTTTCTGCCCAGTAACCTTTCTGCTTGTTCTCCTACAGGTGCGTTTTTCTGCTGAGTCACTGTTTAATTATCTGAAAAGCATCCAGCAGAACAGTGGCGCTCTGGGTCAGTTTGGAGACACACTACTGAGCATCTTTAAAGACCACCTCCGCAATGATAGGTACACATCTGCAATGTGTAACCAATGTGTGTTGCATTTTGTATTTTGGCCAGTTTAACATCTTTAGATTGTTAAAGGCAGTTTATGTTGTTGCCACAATAGCATGCCAACAGCAAACTATGCTGAATTAGTTATTTGGGATTGCTAACAGGCTCTTAGAATGACTGTTGGCATCTGTGGCGTTGCCAGATGTCTTTAATCAGGCCTTTGCCATAATTACTTATACACTGGAATGACCTGTTTGAGGAGCTTTGTCTAAATCAGTTTTATATTATATCCTCTTAAACTCCCTTACAAACACAAACGTATGTGTCATTATTTGTATGAGTTTTCTTACCCTCTCTTTTGCTTTGCAACCTTTTGCAAATTATCTGTCACCTTCTTAGTATTAAGATGAAAAGTATCCTTGTTTACATTATTTAATGAATAAATGTTTTGCTGATTAAGTTTCATTGTTGACATTCAAGTATTTTCATCCAGTCAGTAGAAAACTTGCATATGTAATGGATATATAAATATATCCTCTCTGTGGTTGAAGTGGCATTGTGTTCTTTTTATTTCCCTTTCTGCAGAGTCTCTATTCCCCTCTTGAACATGCTTGATCAGATGCTCTCCAACAGCTGCTTTGAAATTTTCACCGCTGAAGAAAAGTGAGTAAAAATCTACTGGCTGTGATTTAAGCAATAATATTCTGTTGACGATATAATAGAACATTGTTGTTTTTGTTTCTCTCTGTGCATTATGTAGCCATCAGTTCAGTGTGGACCTGTTGGCTCTCTGTAAAGAGGAAATCAGGAAGTCCAAAGACATTCGCAAGCTGCGGTCCTGTATCGCTGTGTAAGTCTTAACTCCCGCCAACAAACATAACGTCAGAAAATGTTATTGCATATTGTATGCATGCAAATATTTGAATCAGTTATCAGATGTAGCAGCTAGTGGGTGCCTTGCTAAACAAGCTGGTCCCCAAACTTGGACAGAATCGGTCTGGCATGCTGAATGTGCTGTTTGCTGCCTTCTAGGTTCTGTGGCATGATCCAGTTCAAGGGTGAGGTCAGAAAGCAGGTTCTGTTGCAGCTAATGATACTGCTTGGCCATCACTACTCCTCGGTAAGTCTCTCATCTTAAACAGAACTCTTCTTTCACCTTGCAACACCAGCTCCACAGTTTATGCCTTATTCTCTGCATATAACGTCATGGCCCTCTGTAATACAGACTTTACTTTAAGTGCATTGACAGTCATAATACATCAGAATCCGTGAGTTATTGAAATTATTATTAATTTGGAATGAGAGGAAAGGGGAATAATGACAATCCAGCTAGATGTTTCTTGAAGAAAAGTGAATCCTGTGAATATATTAAGCCTAACTATAGCCATGTCTGTACTGTACTGTAGGTCAGGAAGATCACAGCCAACCAGATGTACGAGATGCTGCTCACATATGATGATGTAATTGAAGCTGAAGTATTGGACGACATCATGACCATGTTAAGCGATACCAATTGGTGAGTGGATGGAAAAAGGAGCATATGTACCCTCTCATTATTAATTGTGCTGTATATGTAAGCTGCTTCCCTCATGTTATCTTGTTGGCTGCCCCCTACAGGGAGAGTGATATCGCTACAGTACGAATACACAGGAATCAGATGTGTGATTGGTTGGAAGTGCCCAAGCCCCAAGTTGTAGTTGCCAAGGTAACTGCGACAATTTGCTTTATACATTAACCTTAAGATAGCTGAGGGTTATGAGGGTCATATTTAACAGTGACATTTCAGAGGGCAAGTTTTTTTGTGAATGTTATAATGTTTAAGTGTAAGCTAAATTGGATTTGTGTCTGCACAACAATATTGTCTAAATTTTTGTCATGTTTTTTTAACTTTTAACTTTTTCTCAACAGAGCCCTGTCTAGAAGGATTGTTGCTATCAACTGTTGAATCCAGCAGCGTGTGTTCCAGCTACATGACACTGTATGGGCATCGGCAAGATAGTCTAGCGGCCTGGCCTAACTTCTTCCTCTAAAGCAACTCATTCTAATTGTAATTGGGCAGACACTGCCATGTCACATTCCTGTATGGGTTGATCCTTTTCCACATGAGAATAAACTGACTGTAAGTAAAACAGATATTTCGTCTTTGAAACTCGACAAACCAGACTACAAAAGTTTAAGGACTAGGCTTTGCTGGGATACAGCCGTATGAAAACCCAGTAAATGCTACTGGGAACGCTTGCTGCCCTTGAAGCTAGATGTGACTGCTGATATAGACAGGTGAAAGTGAAACTACAGGCTTCCCTCCGGGGAAAAGATTGCCATTTAGCTGGTTTTGGCACACTCGCCCAATGTCACTGGGGCCCTGCTTCCTCTCGAGGTCCAAACAAACCCCCCCTCCTCTTTTCCCCTCCACTCACTGAATCTTCTGGAGGTGCCAGCGGCTGGATGAGTCCCAGGGTTGATAGGGGAAGCCTTCCCTTGGTAGCCTGTTCAGCAGTGGACGGGCTTTCTCATTAGAGACTGATAGGGGCCACATTGTCTCAGCCAGCTTGCCAGGCTGAAGGCCACAAAGCGGCAATTGTTGCATGATGTCAGACCAAGGTGGAGTTGGGTTGTTAACCGTACATTGCACAAACCACTTAGGCGAGTAATTGCTTATATTGCTTAAAAAAAAATATCTAATGTGATTAATGCTAGATTTTGATTTACACAATGGAAGCTAACATGAATGTAGGGAATTTTCCAATATAGACACACCAGTCAGAGCATTTAGCATTTAATTTGTCAGAGCATTGACAGTTTAGTTTCACTCTAAAAAGTGCTGTTTATTATAGAGACCACCTAAAAAAGCATTTTGTAATAAAGACGGCACTGCTTTTCGGATTGAACATAAATCCCAAAAGTATTATCTAAAATGAAGTGCTTGAAAGTGTAACATTTTAGTGAACCCTACAGAGATATATGCTACCAAGCTAGTCTTGTTCCCCTCCAAAAAATGTAATTCACACTTGACTATGATGCTGGCCTTATTCGCATGAGGTCAAGAATACGAGCGAGTATAGATTTAAGGGAATTCAGTTCGATGTCCCCATTATCAATGCAGAGAAGCATTGTACCCAAGCTGAATGGACATGTCAGTGATCACATTAGCCATTGTGAAAATGTTGGTCACGCACCTACCAGGCCTGCTAACCTCTCCAGCTATACATCGTTCAGGGAAGGGAAGTGTGAGTTCACAAGTCTGCACATATCCACTCCTCCCTCGGTGGGGGTTCGGTTTGCCCGGTTCGGTTCAATATTGTTGCTGCACATAATTCGACTTTAATTAATTCCCAGCTAGATGGAAATTACTGTTTTTGTAAATGAAAGAATTGGTGTGTTTATTCTCTTGACGGATTGATGGTGAAGTGAGCAGCTTTGCTGCGGCGCTCAGGGTAGAGAGGAATGCTAATAATTCTGAAAGGCTTACAGTTCGCCGGCAGTAGCCATGGCGATGCCTGCTGCACAATGGTGGCCTTTTAGAGGAGTGGAGAGGGGAGGGGAGCAATTCCTTCATTGACTCTGCTTAGTGTGATATTAGGAAAGACCTCTTTGCACTTTCCACTGTTCTTGTTATTATGGGATTAAGTGGTACCCACAGCGATTTGTCCACCTTAATGACTGTTGAGTGGACAGGGTTATAGGGTTTGGATGAAGTCAAATCTGTTGCATGGAATGGATAACAAAATGTATGGCCATTTGGATTGCAAATTATGCATATGCCTGATGCAGATACTGTATGATGTTTGATTTAGATTTAGATAAGTTCAGTTAGCTAACCGTTATGTTAATACGCAAAGCAAAATCATGCATAACAAAATTCACCACCGCACTAGTTATCTTCATAGCAGAAGCTGAGATAATCAAATGCATTTCCTCTTCTTAACTGCACAGTAGAAAATGCAGAGGCATATCCTGTTGCCCTTAATTTGACCTCTGTTTAAGGAATATATAATAACAATAATAATAATAATATTATAAGTGTTTAAATAGGGTACCTCAAAATAATATTGTTTGTGAGGCTTTGTTGTGAATATGGTAAATGCTTCCCAGCACTGTTGGTAACACTATATTAATCATAATCACAATAAAGAAAACGCAGTGTATTATGGCTTTATGCAACTTCTGTGTTGACTAAGGTATGAAGTGCACACATACAGTAAAAGTAATAAAACAGGAGAAAAGTTAAGCTAGTTACTCATTTACCACAATAGCAATTGCTCCCATATGGAAAATATTTCCATTTTGTATTCAGCAGTAACTACCCGTTGTATTTAGCTTATAATTAACAATGGTGGACTTTAGAACTATCACCATTCTTAAGAAACTAAGAGTAATGATGCCCTATTTTAGTTAGCCCAGTCCTGAGCTAGTTAGACTGCCTATGGAGAGAGTTGATTATTCCCATGTGTTATTCCTGCTGGGACTTCCTGTGGGCACCCCCAAACACCTGGTCCAGAGGAAACGGCACCTCAGCTCATTAGTCAGATTAGTTAGGGGAGATCAACCTCTAACTGTCCCAGATTTATGGAGGTTAGGCCCAATGGGGCAGCAATTAAAGAGCATTGGCCCTAACCTGTAAACGCTTTAATGTTCTCAAGTTGCAACATTTTATGCCATTGTTTAAACTGGCATCTGTATGCATGGTAGTGCTAACAGTTCCTGGCTTACTTGTATACAAATTAGGAGGGAGCTGTTACAAAGAGCAACACCATTTTAAATGCATGCACTGCTGTCATACTGTACTGTACACTTAATAAAACAAGAGAACTGTCAGTAAGTCTTCCCTCATGTTTTGAGCAATCTTTCCCGTGCGTGTGTGTGTGTGTGTGTTCGTGTGCGTGTGAGATTTGCCTCTAGCATCCCTGTACTATGTAAGTTACAACGGTAGTTCTCAATGTATGTGTTAAGACATGCTCTGTTGTACGTCCAGAAGAAGCAACCGTCTGTTGAGACACAGACAGACACGAGAGCAAACCAAACATTTAACTGAAAATATAGTGGAGTGGTAAGAAACTATCACGGCTCTTTAAATGTCAAATTCTAGAACCTAAAAACAAAATAACTAAATATGATAATAGCAAACTGTATAAATAGCAGAGATGCGATAATTACATGATTGATGGAAATGGAAAAGATGCTATAATTATGAATATGACAGCTGATGCGGTGTCCCTCCAGGAAACCACAGTCTTTATAAGTTTCCAACAAGCCATAATCAGGAGTGCACCAGTCTCTGCCTAGGAAATTACCACGTTGTTGTTTAGGATTATAGTTATTTGGAAAAGGGGGCAGCTGGTTACATTTCATAATGTTGTTTAATGGCTAAGATGTGTGCTTTTATAGGCCTCACATTAATGGGCTGGCTGTTTTTGCATAAGCAGCACAATGCAAAACGGT
This sequence comes from Aphredoderus sayanus, assembly GCA_027564795.1. Taxonomy (NCBI): domain Eukaryota; kingdom Metazoa; phylum Chordata; class Actinopteri; order Percopsiformes; family Aphredoderidae; genus Aphredoderus; species Aphredoderus sayanus. The sequence goes on along the minus strand of JAODUG010040526.1, from coordinate 10,605 downwards.
TCTAGGTTATTTGGTGAATGAATGAAGAGGTCATGTTCTGCTAGTGTCCTCCATTTAAATCATGTGTAGGTAGGTTTATGCGAGCCTGGCTGGTAGTGCCAAGAGATGAAGCCTTTACTTTGGCCTCCATTGTTGTTTTTGTATAATTGGCATGTAGTAAAAAGTCAGAAAACCCAAACTTATCCCTGCATGACATGGTACATTTTGACCCTAAAAGACAATGCTTGATTCGGACTGGGTCGAAGTCTTGTGTTGTCTGAGTAGTGTCTGGCCTTGTTAGTCATGTGGCAGCCTCCCGTTAGATTTCATTTCTTATCTCTGCTTTCCTTGAGGAGTCTCGCCACTGTTATCTAACCCCGGCACCTCCCAGATTCCATGTGGAAGGAAGGCCTCTATAAGCCTGTGTGTGTGTGTCTATGTGTTTGACTTGTGCTTGCAAGATGCAATGCAACTCCTGTACGTGCTGATGTTGATCGTCTTTCTGTTTGTGACCAGGAGCAAGAGCTGAGGGGTTGTCATCCAGCTCGTCTGTTTGGGTTAAAAATGATATCATGAACCCTGCTTGAGAACCCCTCAAGGCTTTCTGGGAAATGCCTTCCTATGTACCGGTCTCAAGAGAGGGCTGCAGTACTTAGTGCTGTCAAGGTCTTGCTGATCAAGATAATGGTGATTAAACTAAAATTAGCCTTGAAGATTCGCCTACTCTCTTCCTATGCTTCCGTGCCCACATTTCTTAAATGTACAGTATGTCTTCCTATTAACATAATACTGTTCTTCTAGCAGGCCATTCCAACACAGCTCTATATCTTTTAGTTCATTGGTGCAAGTCGTTAAACAGAAACAAAGGCTCACCCAGAACTACACCCAGTTTAGTTGAAGGTACCCCTCCCACCACACCACTTCATCCCAGTCATGACCTCCAACACTCTGAGCTCTGTATTGTCTGGAGTCTGGACTGAAATTCAAAGACAGACTTTACGTCTGGTGTGTGTGTGCGTGCGCGTGTGTGTTCTGTGTTGTGCTACTGGTGATCTGTGGAGTGACTTCAGGGGGACAGCTAGTGTTTCAGGGTGCTGGCTGGTGTCTTGCCTGGACGCGGCCCAGAATGAGCTCATCCTCCGCGCGTTGAGCCAGCTGCCCGCTTGCAGGGGGTGCCTCTTCCTCCGCGCGGACCGCAGCCCTCGGCACGCCACCGCCGTACCCAGAAGGCCCGCCGTCTCCATGGCGCCTGTGGAGCGGCGGCGGCGGCGGCCTCAGGCCTCTGCTATTCCCCGTGGAGAAGGCCCGCTTGTACTGGCCACGTGCCATGGGGGGGGAGGGGGGCAAGGTCAGCTCTCAGGGGTGGTCTTGTAGAGTGTGTGTGTGTGTGTGTGTTTGTGTGTGTGAGACTGTGATCTGTTTGGAGTCAGGATCCCCTGCTGTTTTGTTTTGCTGTGATTACTTTTCACTTTGCTGCAAAGCCTCTCTGTAACATATCTCTGTCTCCCTGACCTGTGTGTGTACAGGCAATAAAGAGTCCCAGAAAGAACATGAAGGATTACTGTTCTAAATCACGCTAATATTTCCATAAAGATAAATGTTCTACCGGGGGCGAAGGAGTTCAGCTTTCCCTACCAAGGATTCGGCTCCAAAAACACCCCCCGCACCCAACCCCCGTTTCCTCCCCCATTCGTTCTGTAGATTCCCCGCATTCCCATTCTGGCAGGAGTGACGCTGTACCTGCAATATTTGCCCCAGAACACGCTCTCTCCCTCCCTCCGGGGTATATAAGGTTTCAGCAGCCCAGAGAGATGCTCCCCTGGGGGTTGGCTCTGTGATTTCCCTTAGTCAGATTAATCTGTCAGTCATGGGCACCCAGCCATAACCAAGTCAGTCTGGTCCCAATCTGGGGCAGATAGGCGTGTGTGGGGTCAGCAAAAGGTCGGAGCATGAGATGGACACCATCATCATCTTTCTCTTCCACTGCTCCTTCTTTAGCCACCTCCTCCATCACTGTACAAACACCCACATCAGCTCCCTATTTGGATTCCATTACAGCACCAGCCAGTCAAGAGTGCCTTGTTAATTAAATGGAGAGGTTCTCCACTGTGCGCTCTCAGATTAACGACTGCTCACTGGGATCAGCCAGGGCAAAGCCAAACATGAAGCAGTAATTGGGAGGTGTTCCTGAGGCTCCAGGCCTCTTAAAGAGGAGGGACCTGGACATCTGGGCCTCCGGTGATTTGGTTTGGCTATTCAGGCCATAGCCAAGCCCTTAATGTTGGAGTAAGGTAGGGTGGTGTATGTGTGTGATGTTGCATAACAGTTGGGAATTGGGAGTTGGATCTTTACGGGGAGATGGGGAAGAGTTTAGTGCTTGAGGGGTATGCTGCTGGGACTAGGCCAGGCCTGTGGCTTGGGAAAGCAAAGTAAACTAACTGCCACATACTGTACTGTAGGTCTGTTCTGGACTTAAGGCCGGGGGCAACTTCTGGGCCCAACTGGATCTTTTGTGGTGCTTGGCTATTTTTTAGATTTTTTGGGGGCATCCAATGTAGTCTGATTGCAATTATGATTGCGACATCATCAGTTATTCCCCAAGAAGTGCACTTGGTCCGATCAAGTTCAACCTCTTTGTGAAAGTACTACTGTCAATGTTGACTCTTTTACTATTGGGTCTTGGCTCATATGAATAAGGTCCATTTTTCCAGTTCATTACCATTTCATCACCCGGTATTCCAATGGAATCTCATTACATGAGAAAATAGGAGCACGTTTAGTGATGGCCAGAATAAATATGGTGCTCTGTCTAAATGCATTTTTTCCATTAAATATATTCACAAATAATGCCAAATGACCTCAAAATGGAATTAATCTACTGAAGTGGAAGCACTATGAAGTTACCCCAGCGATGTAGACAGGCACTACTAAAGCTTAATGCTAATGCCTTGTTATCTGAAATTTGAGATGCAGTACATTGGATTGCATCAACCTGGTTAGTCAATTAAAACATGCAGAATGTTAACTAGTCTAGTCAAGTCAAGTCAAATATATTTGTATATAACTAATCATTTTATAAGTTGCAAGTTATACATTTTCCACTGAAACATTCCACCTATTTATCGCACATCTGCTGTAGTCAGCTATCTGGCCCATGGACGACTTTTTCCATAATGCTAGCCTAAAGAATATTTCCAGGGTGAAGTTAAATAAGGACTATTTCCTGTTTGCTGTGGGTCATAAGGCACACTGTTGTGTGGTTTGGACATGTGATCAAACCTCTTCACTGAGGGTAGCTTTGTTTGAGAATGGTACAGTGTATTTTTTGGGTAGTAGTAGTACAGTACAATAGCTGGCCTTCGAGCTTATAATGGTGGGGAGTGTGTGTATGTGTATGTTTGTGTGGTGGGGTTCTCATACACCCCACAAATCACAGGACTTATTATATGACTCATGTTAAGGTCTTTTGTTGAGTGTCTCCAATTATTGCAGTGATAAACTGATTTCATGCAACAAACTGTGTTTATATTATGTTACCTTTAGCCTGGTCTCCACCAACAGAATGAACCAACAAAACGGATGATTATTGAACGCTTATTGTATTAATACAGTAGCTTTTCTTCTTCAGAGGTCAAATATAGGGTATTTTTCAGTGATATGTTGTGGGTCAGAGAAGGGTCACAGAGGGTTGTTGTTCTACATTTTATGGACCTTGTGGGATTCTAAAGATTTAATGCTGCATGAAATGGGTGTAGAATTAGAGGGCAATTACGGCAATATAATATTTGAGTATTTCTGTCAGATTTGACTAGACACCTGACCTCTAGAAATGCTATAGAGTATTCATTTTTTGGGATTAATGTTTTTTGAGTTCAATAATCCCATTTGTTTGTCTGTGTGTAACGGAGATTTAAAGTCTGAATTGTGGTTGTGGCCAATGTTTAGTCTTGTCTGGTTAACCTCAGCGAGACTGCTAAAAGTCAGTTTGAAAGCTGCTTGTCTCCAATCCCCCGACCCCACTGTCTTTAAAAAAATGTGGAACAACATCGGTTTATTTTAGGTTCTTTCAGATTCTTTAACCATTCTCTGCTGTTATTGTATCAAAGCCTTGTCTTTTAACAGAAGTCCAAATTACAGGGCTGGAAGCTATTGGACTTTCAGGTGGTGGAGTTATACGTGCTCATCTTAACCTCTGCCTGCTGTTAAATGCTACAGCTGTTCATGCCTCATTTCCTACCAGCCTCTAGTGAACACAATGACTGGGGAATTTGTGCCATGCCAGACGTGTGGGGGTTATTAACATAATAAATATCACACAAGCTCCAGTGATGCAAGTCATTCGTTGAGTTGTGGTTTAGAGAGCTAGTGCACGTGTCACATAACCCAGCGTTATAAATGGACATTGCATGACATTGAACAAAGGTAACTCACAGAGAAGACAATCGGTGCTATGCCTCTATTCATTATCTTGGGCGATGTGTGTGTACGTGCACGTTGGTAAAGACGCAGATGTGAGCACAGCCGTGCTCATTCATGTTTACATTAAAACATAAAGGAATGCCTTTGAAATCAGTGTTTTGCCAAAAAGCCAAAGCGTGGCGGTGCTCTGGAGGACAGGGGAAGGGGAGAGGGGCTGAGTAGCCCCCACCCCAACATGGCAGGCCCTCTTGTGCGGTTGCGGGCCGACATCAGCGTAATAACAAGCTGCCGTTCTACTCCAATCACAGGCATGCAGACTGGTAGGCCACCTCCTCCTCCAGCTCCCTCTATTTGAAGAGCCAGACCGAGGGGGGTGGAATTACGCTTCGACATACTTAATGGGTTCCATCAGTGATGTGGGATATGGAACGGAGAGGCCGACCTCTTTCTGCTGTTCAAAAGGCTCCCCTTTCCATGAGGCACGTTCCGAGATCCAAAAAGTGTTCGCAAACGGTCTAGCAGAGAACACCACACACACTGCCATTAGAGGCCTTTGAAAGCGAAAATGATTTGCGTCACTCATACGTTTGACCCCGGCACATCACGCCAGAGTATTTCTGGTGCGGAGGAAATAAGAGAGAAAAAGAGGAAGGATGAATCAAATGGTGAGGACACTTGATGCGGTCACAGCGGTGAGCCGTCAACTGTCATTTTGTCATCATGGTGACTCAGAGCTGGGAAGTGGCTTTAGGCATTTAGACCAGCAAAACAAACCCTTGGCACCACGTTAGCCTGGCTAATGTCTTACCAGGTTGCCGTCATGTGTATTGCACATTGAATACAGTGCCTGTTGCGAAACTAGAAAGAATGATGACCACTGTACCCGCCGGTCCATCTGTAATTGTAATAGTATTAGAAGAAGATATAACTGTCAGTAATATCATTCCTTTTTATTGTATCTCCTCAATCTTCTCACCTCTGTGCTTTTGGGTGCGGGGAGTAGAGGGATCGCAGAGGTGCTGGTGAGCATACAGGCTATTTGGAGCAGATCACAAGGGGCCTTTGGCTGAAGCTGGAGGTTGGCTGTGATGTGGCGACCCGCTGACACACATGGCCGCCATCTTCTGTCCATGGGCGGCCACAGTGGAGTGACGCTTGCCGGAAACCCCCGGCTCTCTACCGCATGCCACAAAGAGTGCTTTGAAGACTGTGGTGGATCCGCCACCAACCCCCCCCCCCCCTTCCCCACCACCGCCTCCCTCCCATCAGAGCTGCTGCTAAACACTGACCAGAATCCTGAATGAGCCAGCACTGCCTCTGACTACTCTCTAGTACACATTGTGTGTGTGTGTGTGTGAGGGATACAGTTCTTCTAATTAGCGTTAAGGAATATTAAGTCATTGTGGAGAACGCTTGTTGATATTTGAACTCGAGCAAAACAAAAACACCTCTCCCTTCAACGCCATAGGCTGCTTCCTCAGAAGCTCCGCCCCACATATTGGAAATGCATTGCCAAGGCTAGGATATTGTTGTGAGGTGCGGTCTGCACCACTTTGTTGATGTTCCAATTTACAGAGCCTGGGCTGTATAGAAACACAGGATGATGTTGTCAGCACACACGCAGCAAGGGCAGCTAGCTATGTTGAGGAGATATTCTCTGAATATGGCAAAGACCACTGACTATACCTTTAATGGAAATGCTCAAAGCCATGTTAGACGTTGGTTCTGCTGCTGTACAGTAAGGGTTGCTGGTGCAAGCTTGCATTTACCAAAGACATGTACAGTACAGTATGCATGCTGTTCATTCCGTCTTTGAGATAGAAAACGACAGATATCATGTTCCACTCTATGCAAACAGCCACGATGGCAACACTCCATAAGGCGTCGGTTTTTCTCCTTTCTCCTGTCAAGGTCAACCGCTCATACCTTGACGCAGACTGACACACTCCCCGCCTGCCGTGGTGGTTACAAGGACGTGTGTGTGCACGTGGAAGGGGACAATAGCTTGTGTTTGTGTTGTGGTAGGCATGAAGTAAACACCATGGCGCGTCAGTAGGCAAGTTGCAACAGTTTGTCGAGCCAACCTCTGGTGTGGTCCCATTCAAGCATCACATTACCATAACTGCAATAACAAATACTCTGCTGGGAAGGGGGGAAGGGTATGGGGACTGAATTTGGGCAATTTTTCTCTGGTAGAAGCAATATGGGCCTGCTGACAGGTGCCATCATTTTAAAGGTCAAATAAAGTGCTAATGAGCCCAAGGAGACATATATCCTGCCAGTGTACTCATTCCACTGTAATGACGGTTTAATATGTTTTACATTTCTTCCACACATAAACCGTGCCGTATAGTTGTTGGTGTTGTAAAGTATTTAACACAAAGCCAAGCCACCGTTTGTGTTTGGGATGGTGCAAGCTTTTCCACATGAATTGGTCCTTGTTGTATTAAAGTTCGCGACCTCTTTGTCTAGTGTCCACGCAGTGAACTTTGCCTTGAGCTCACAAGCTTTCCGTCAAGGCCTTTATCACAAATAGCAGTGAGGTTCATTGTGAGCCCCTTGTCGACGCGCACAATGAACCTTACCCAGATGCTGAACTTTACCCTGTCACCCCGTGAACTCCACAAGCATAATGGTTAAGCAGCGATTAATATGTGGAGCCATATGTAGTCACGTTGTCCAGCGGGAATAGCGTTTCAGGTATTTTGGCACCGCTCCAGTCGTTGAGTTGAGAGCGAAACTGTGGCTTCTCCGTCCCTGCTGAGCGGTAGCCATGTTGTGACTGCTTGCCTCGACGCTGTTTACACCCAGTGATGGCCTTCTGACTCTCCCCTCCTTTCTGCCACTGCCTCCATCGAGTCGTGTATTTATTAAACAGCCCGCCACCTGTCTGGCTCGCCGAAGAAGAATGCGTGCGCTGCCAGGGCCGGCAAACTGCTGCCGCTGTATGTTTCTGTCTCTGTTGGCGGAGGAGTGAGGAGACAAGGCAAGGGAGCGGCAGTTAAAGGTTAACCGCAGGACTGCTGCGGTGCCGGGCATGCCTTACCGGACGACGCTGCCTGCTGGTTCTCTCATTAGCCGGCCCTTCCCACATCTCTCTCCCCTCCCCTCCCCCAGCCCCGTTCCGTTGTAATGTGCCAGCAGGCTTTTCTCTGAATACTGAAATAGCCTGTGTCTTGTTTTATTTGTCAGGGATTCAGTAAGAATTCCCCCTCCAACCCACAGCTGGCTCAGGAATGTCCCGTTGCTCACCACTCAGGTCTCCGCTCACTTCAACACCTCCCTGCTCCTCCTTTATTTTCCTTGCTCCTTCTCCTCTCCTTCACGTTCATTCTGCTCCTCGCACCCCATCCCTGTGGCAACCTTGCCCTGCTTTTCTTTCCCCCCATGTCGCCTTCATATTGCCCCGCTCCTCCTTTCAAGGATGGCAGTTTGGGGCTAGTTTCGGGGGAGAGGAGTCAAGGCAGTTGCCAAAGCTCACAAACTGTTCTCTGAGAAACAATAAGTTGCTGTGGCGATAGGAATCACATATGACTAGGGCTAAATTGAGTTTGCTCTGTCTGTCTGTCTCACTTTTAATATTCTTCTTTCTCTGTTCTTCTCTGGCATCTTACATGGCACGTCCGCAATCTCCGCATTCAAACGTGTATTTGCTGCTATTGTTTTTACTTTTAGGTGGGCTTCTCATATGTCAACATTCTGTCTTGGGTTTAGTTGCATTACAAACATCTGCTACGTTTTATGAGACACCTGGGTTATTTATATATAAATATATATATTGTATGTACACTGTATGTGCTAGAATAAATAAAGGTTTATATCAAATAGGACTTATGATGACAAGAAAAAGAAATCAGATATGCAAAATGGAGAGTCGGCCCTGAGAAGAGCTGGTTGATCGTCTTTTGGCAGAGACTGAGCCAAATCTCTCACTGTAGATTCTCTAGAGGGAACCATTTTGTGCGCACACATAAATACCTTTGACAAGTCACAGGAGTGACTGCCCGCTCCCTGCCAAGCTACCTTTCTCAATGCCTTCAGCGCCGTGGAAAGCGGCAGCTGGCCTTTAAGGGATTGCTCAGGGGGCCGATATTCAGTAAGCTTAGCAGTTATAACCTACAACCAAACTGTGACCCGTCTGTTTCCAATAATTTACAGCATAGGACCACGGACTCCTTTCTTTTTCTTCTCTTTCTTTTTACATTTTGCCAAAGGAACAATGGGTGCTCTGTTCAAGACAAGGTGACTGTAGTAGAAGCAGGTTTATAGGTGGGGTCAGAGAGCAAAAAGTAATTTTTCCCCCAATATAGCATACAGTACAGTGAAGTCAATACTAATTTCCAGACCTGTTTCGATGGCAAATGAAGGGTCATCCAACTTACACACAGGGAATTTGTAAGTTTTCCATCTCATGGTGCATCACGGTATCTCCCAAAGTCTACAGCTTCACCACCTCCCACCCTCTCCTCCTACGGTACCTTGCTCCTAATCTCATGAGTAATTTGTTTGCATGAAAATGTCTCTTGATGATTAATGTGAATTCCTTTTGCAAAGTAGAGAATCAACTAATACAATTATAGACAGACCACTCCAGGAAACAAAGAGTGCTTGTGGACCTTTTTTTTTTTTAGGTGGGGTTGTCTAGAGACATTCAAGCCCCTCTGTCACTGTGCTGGTGTGAAGGTATTGTACAGCTCTCCGTCTCCCAAACAAAAAACAACCGAGCGGGAGAAGCAAGCATGAATAACACAGAGTCTAATGCCTCATGAAATATACATTGGGGGGGGGGGGGGGTATACTTTCCGCATAATCTATCGCGATTTTAAACACACCGTATCCATGATTCATAATAGTGTGTGTGCGAGAGAGAAAGAGACTAGCCTACTCACCGATGCTGAGACTAAAGTATACCAGATGTAGGGGACACGCCACATTGCTTTGTGCTGACGTTATATATGAAGTCTTTTTTGTGATATTGTGACATTACTTGTACCCACTCAACTTAGTATAAATGCTTTCAAATGGCGAAATGTGCAGCTATAAAAGAGGATTGCATCTTAGCCCTGGCTTTCAATACAGCTCAACACAGAATGCCAGTTATATTTCGCATCCTTTATGTATACAGTAATTCATAGGGTAATAGTGAGCACAGTGCCAGCCAGGGTCTTTACTGGAACTGTATAGTACTGTACTAGCCCCCTGCCAAACACAAAACAGTGCAGTGATACTGTTGTACAGCTGAATTGGACTGGTTTACAAATAGGTTACATAGGCCTAATACACATTTATGTTCTTGTTTAGGTTCTCCCTTAAAGATCCATTGGCAGTGGATGTGGGTTGTAATGTGTATTAATAGAATGTTTTATGACTGTGATTACCTCTGGCATAAGCACATAACGGATAGTTGCAGCTATTGTTGCTGAGGACTAAGCCCAGATGAATACTGGGTTACTCACTTTTTCTCTTCTCTTTCTCGCTTTCTCTCACGGCCTTATAGAGTTTCTTGTTTCTGTCCAGTGGCCTTTTTACCGGTTGGCAAAATGCTGTGATATCAAACTTCTTGTTCCAGGGAGTTTTTCCAAGCTGACTTGAAGTCTTTCTGGGTCAACACATTAAGCTACTGAGAAAGCCTGTGTATCTGCTGGAAATGTTTTACACAGGTATAGATTTAGCAGTGTGTTTCCCCTTGTTCACTCAAACTCCCAGCCAAACTGTTGAACCTCCCACCCCCCCAGTAGAGAAAAGAGATAAACATGGTTATGGCAGGGACTTGTAATGGTTTCAGTCAGTTTTGTGATTTGTTGGAGCTTGCCTCATGCATACATCAGCATGCCTGAGACGCAAGAAAATAATATGCCGCCTGTCTTCTATCATGTGGACCATCCTCCCAGAATGCAAATATAAGGGGCGAGATTTTGCATATTCCAACGTTTCCGATTTATGATGGCAGAAGAAACAGACTGCAGGTGTCTGACAGATGTGTCTGGCCATGTCACATGGTAAGCTGTTGTACCCAAAACACATTAGTACAGAAAGACGATATGTATACTATACTGTAATTAGGGAAAAAGACTGTATGTTCATATTAATACTTACTAGAAGATTCCAATGAATGGGTGAGAAGTCAGGGATGTATCATAAGGTAAGCATTACAGCTGCCTCAGTTTGTGGTTCTTGTGGTTCTTTGTGGTTCAAAATAGAGTAGCT
>JAODUG010040515.1:6255-17179 GCA_027564795.1 Aphredoderus sayanus | reverse complement strand
CACAATGGCAAAGACAGAGAGAGGGAGGGAGAGAGAGAGAGAGAGAGAGAGAGAGAGAGAGAGAGAGAGAGAATTTAAAGGGTTTTATTGCAAAGTGTATTTTTAAATAGGCTGATATTCTCACTGGCAGAAACAGCTGGCTTCAAAGATCTCGTCAATGCTAAATCTGTCCTATACAGTACTTTAAACCCATGCTTTGCAGACTTGCATGGTTTGTCAAAGACGCAGACATATTCCCACTGGATAATATGAGTTTGTCAAGACCAAGTAAGCATTTTGCTACATACAGTACAAGCTATTACTCCCAACGCATTTAAAGCACATTACTTAAATTACTCAGCGGCATATGTTAAGTGATGGCATGACCTCTCAGGTCTATGGCTCTCAGGCATTGAAGATTTGGTTCCTCCAGCTGAGGCTCTGAGACATTAGATGTTTAGTTTTGTGTTTATTTGGTAAGGCTGTGCTTGCCACAGTAGCCAGTGGTGTTTGTATATGTGGTTCTTAGGTTGGAGACACTATAAACCCTGGGTCAACAGACTTGCTCTGTTCCCAGTTCAGTTCCCAGGTCAACAGCTGAAAGGTGTTTCTGTGTCAGACACAAACAGAAGATGTGTGACAGGTAACACTTTACATGATTGAGAGACACACAGCCATACACAGGCACGCTAATTCACATGTGGTTTTACAGCGACCAAAGCAATTAAGACAATGGACTGATTTAAAATCTAACCCATATCCCCACCTGCCTCCACAGCAAACTGGTCAAATGCCTTTTCCTATATGTACTGTACATGATTTATATACAGTATATAAACAGTGTTCTCTCTCCCCTCTCTACTCACTAACACAGTGTATTATTGTGATACAAGGAGCCAGTCCAGCAACACAAGGCGTGTTTACAGGCGACAGGTGTTTGTGAATACAGATAACAGAAAGCCTAACATTATTATTATTAAGTAAAACCTCTTTACAGCTATGCAGATGTCATGGTTCAGCTGGCAGCAATGTCAGGGCTACACAATGGCATCTGAGCATGTACAAGGAAACTGCATTGTTGCGCAGATGAACTCTTAAGAAATCCAGCCTTGCTCTAAACCTTGGTGTAGATGCTTGTCAGATGCCATCAGCGGGCGTTGCCTTATCTCTTGTCATCTCCAGACACACATCAGATGCCATCTCCAGACACACATCAGACGCTGTCCAAAAAGCAGTGTGTGCTTACTGCTTACTTAGAGTGTGTGTGCGTGTGTGTGCATGTGTGTCCTCTCTTGGACAATGCTAAGTTGGCATGACGACAGACGGTAGACAATGGCCCATAACCCAATTTATCTGCCGTGCTTTTCCCCCAATCGCTGTCATGACAACAGAGAATAGCCTCTCTAATGACCCCACAACCCTGCCGAAAATTGTATAACTTTCTATGTGCGTGTGTGTATCTGGTATGTGTGTGTGTGTGTGTGTGTACGCACTGTGAACTAGTGCTGTATTGGCAAGAATCTGGCAATACAATATGTATGTGTATCATGATACAGGGGCTACAGTGCAATAGACAGTATTGTGATGATTTTTAAATCTAATTTGAGGACAATTCATACATGCTAACGCATTGGGTGCACCCTGTCTCAGTTTGCATTACGTTGGAGTGAAAGTCATATTTCTGTAGATAGATTAGGTATTCCACTGTCTGCCATGAATCTTTGCACGTAATCAATGAATTAAACATCGATGGAGTGTTTTTGAGAATCGACCTAGTATTACAAAGCGTAATGTTGCGATCCTCGAGTGTGCAGATATTTTCTTATGCCCCTTCTATTGTGAACATGCGCTCTAGCTGAAGTTTCAGCGAGTACAGTACAGGCTGTCCATCTGTGGGGGGAGGGGTTGGCAGGGGAAGAGGCAGTGGGAATGTCCTTCTGCTGGTGCAAAGCAAATGTTTGTGTAGGAAAACTGCTGTTTCCAAAGCACTGAGGGGAGGGGAGGGTTTCAGGTGTTCTAGAAGCACAGCCAGACTCTGGCGTGAAAAAACATTTAGTATAAATGTTTAGTCACTCCTTATCGTACAGTATCCCTTCTATTCCTCGTCTGACATAAGATGGTCCACAAATAAAGCAGAGTTGTTTCCTTGGGTTGTGTCAACACTGGCCAAGCTTCCTCAGGCCTCATTTGAAATGAAATAATAAATAAAAAAAACAACAAATACAAAACGTTTAAATTGTCTAAATTCTCCACTTCCAGGAATTCAGCGGGTTCCAGTATTGCACTCGCACTTTATAGGCTGGCTTGTTTATCGCAATGGACTCATTTCGATGGTCGCTGGTCATTTACTTCCCTACATATTTGCATATCTTTACAGCTTTGCATTTCTTTTTCTTTGTAAATTGCTTGAAGATGATGTTACAGATTATACCTGCCACAACTTTGTCGTCAAGGTTTACAGCATTCTCTGTGCTGTAGCAGAAACAGTTGGAGCAGGATATGAGCAATGTGCCGCACTACGGTTCAGCTCTGTAAGATGTTGTCACTTTACTTGCACAGAGGAATAAAAGGATCTTGGATACACAACAGGAAATCATCCAGTTTCAGTCAGACCTGGAGAAATGTTACCGAGAAGTACATTTGCAGACGTCCATGGAGAAATATTGAAGGGAGAAGTTTGTATGAGACTGTGCTCATTCCCAAGAGGGTTTGATATATGTAGGCCGCTGTATTTAGTACACCTCTCCTTCTCCATTCACCTCTTTCAATCTGTACTGCGTGGAAACAGGACAGCAGAGGAAAACACAATGAGAGCAAGAGAGAGAAACACAATAAGAAGTCCCAAGGGTGATTGAATGAGATATTTGATGCTGCAAGATAATGTTTGCTATTCTTTTCTGCTAAGCTCTTTCTTTTGCTCCCTTTCTCTCTCTCTTGCTTTCTCTCTCAATATCTCCCTCACTTTCTCACCCCTCTCACCCCTCCCTCCCTTCCTGTCTGTACAGTCATGGTTTTATGGCTTGTTGACTGAAGCCAAGGGAGATGATGGGAAGGGATTGGACCCACAACCTGAGGTGCACCTTGACCCCAGTAGTGTTTTCCTCTGCCCAGTGTGTCGGGTCACAGGTCACACCTACTTATTTAGCCTTTATTTAGCCAGGCAAGTCTCACGAAGATTACAAATCTCCTTTCCAGGAGAGACCTGGCCAAGAAGTAGCATAAAGACTGAATGAATGAATGACTAAAAAAACTAACTAAAATGAACCATAGGTATATATGAATATACATGGAAACATGAAAGGCTAAATAGCCATGGAATAGATTAATAAAAACTGATTTTACAACCACACTGTCCTTTGCTCTATATGCTTTTAAAATTAATAAAAATGTTCTTAAAGGAATTAAATCAGTCAGTCTGAAGGATTTTTGAAAAACATTAATAGTAGTGGGAGCAGCAAACTTAAAATATGTTACACCCAATTCAGTACGGACATGAGGAACAGACATTTGCAACAAATTCATTGTGCATAATCCATAATGGCTTTTACTTTTAACTAATAAAGCCCAAGTAGTGCCTTTATTTATTAAACATATCCAGTGCGTATGCCTTTACAAAGAGGGCCATTGGGCTTTAGCATAAAGGGTGCAATGATGCGTCCTGTAATGACATCCAGTGAAAAACTGTAGCACATAATGATAAACAATATCCAATGATTGTAGATATTGGACAGAATCATTCATGTATATTAGATCACAATAAGCCAACACGGGTAGGAATATTGCCGACACCAAGTATTTCTTAGCTGTAATGGAAAAGCAAGAAAGCCTACTTTTAATTAAATTTTTTTTAATCTGAACTTTATAAGATAGTTTGTGGTCAATCAAAATGCCCAAATATTTGTAGTTGGAGACTCAAGATCATTACCTTCTGAGGTCGAGACACAGATCGGTATTAAAAGCAGACAGTAAGAGCTCAAAGGCCTGTGCAGCAGATGACGCAATGCAATAAACAGTGTCATAGCATAGCATTTGATAGATGATCACAAAGGTTATTAACATAAATAGGAGGTCACTTCTACCCTTCTAACATTACTACCTGCTACCCATTGGGCCTTCTTGCAATGCATTGTGCAGCTGCTACTGGTAGGTTGTTGTTTTTCATATCTCATTCTATGTTTATGGCGACATTAGGGTTGAGAAGACCAGAAGTGGCAGTGTTTCCTTTTCATGGTAATAATTTCTTTCATGTTCTTTCTGATCGGACAAAGGCAGTTTGGCCTTTGACCCCAAAAGAAACGCATTAGCCACTTGCAAACAAACTGGATGACATGCTATTGAAGATGATTGTAATCCCAGAATGAGAAATCAATCTCTCGCTCTCATTCTCTTAATAAAATATTGCTTTTTGTGAGGACACTTACATACAGTACAGTCCAGGTGGTTAAACTATCTAATCATTTATCTAATTGACATTTTCAGGTGCGTGCAGTCTTAACATTTGAATAAATCAATATTATCTCAAGTGACATCTTCCCCAACCTTGTTTGTCACTGACTCATACACAGTACATATTGCTGGTGTATACAGTAGTACAACACAATGGGTACAGTATGTGGGTACGTAATGTAAACAGCAGTTGACTAATGTAAGCAGCAGGTAATGAGTAGAGCAAACACAATGTTTAAAGTGGTGGTGTTAATGGGGATGGCATCCACGTGATTAGACAGACGTGTCATTGGGTGTGTGGGGAGCCAGAGCTGTGTAGAAACACCAGATTATTTGCCCGTGCAGTCAGTTTCACTCCTCTGTATTTATTCTCCTCTTTCCTTTGCCTCCTGTTTCCTGTCTAGCAGTTGAGTAGTGTCTGTTGGTTGTCATTTAGAGCCTCTTCCTGTTTCTTTCTGCTGAGGGTCTGTCAGTCAGCCACAGTAAAAAGAGAAAGCCCAGTTAGTCTCGTGCCATGTGGTTAAATAAAGGAGTTATATATATAGCACATATTTGTGACTTCTGCATACTCCACGCTAACGTTTATCTCCACTTCTCCCTGCCTTGTTTCCTCACCACCTCCTCTCCTCCTCTCCTCACTTCCTCCCCTCCCCTGTGCTTCCTCTTCTCCTCCCCTCTCCTCCCCTCCTATGCTCCTATCCTCCTCCTCTCCATCGCTTCCTTTCCTTCCCTGCTCATCTCCTCCTTATATACCCCTCCCCCCTCCCCCAGGATGAAGATGCGACGCCACCGGGTGTTCCTGCTGTGCACGGTGGGCCTGTGTGTCATCTCCTTCCTGCACTACTACAAGGCCCTGCACTACGTGTCTCTGCTGCGGGAGCTGTCCGCGCCCTACCCCAACATCAACTCCTTCATCATGGTCACCGGCTTCTTCTGGCGGGAGCGCGTCAGCCCCGCCTCCCCCGAGGAGGCCCCGCCCCCTGCCAGCCCGCGGGGAGTGGGGAGGGCGGCGGTGCCGAGGGGGGAGCCCGTGCCGCACCCCCTGGGCTCCTGGGGCCAGCGGGGGGACGGCGACGCGGACGTCCCCACTGAGGTGAGACGGGCCGTTTGGGAGGGCCGGGGGCGTTCACATTCGGCACACTTCTGAAATAGTTCTTTACAATCTGTTCATCTGTTCACCACCTCTGACCATTAGTGTGTGTGTGTGTTTTGCAGACGGGATGTCAAACATGTTGGCCGATTTGGTTTGCCTTCCGGCAACCTGTAATGTGCATTGCACACATTACATTGCAAAGCACTGAGAGGATTGTTTTATGGAAGTGTATTACTGTATTTCAGTCAGGACGACTATAGTCAAAGAGACTATTGCTTTCCATTTGTAGCGAGTTCTATTTGGCGGTGTGTCTCTATTCTGGGAGCTCCCCGCCTTGGGCTTTCCATGCATGCACGTGGAAGGGTACAGAGCAGCAAAGTACCCCCCATAGGGCACAAAGGAGGAGTTGGGGTGGTGGTGGGTTGCAAACAAAGCATGCAGAGGAGGCAGCGGGAATGGGTACGTTCAGGCCACTTATATAAAGCGCCCTGAACGAGTTGGGCAAATTGTATCCTTAGCAGTCTGTTGAGATCAGCTATTGAGATCAGCTGGGCCGTCAGCTGGCAGCTAGCTGATTGAGATTATGGCCTCGGCATGATTTCGTGGCCAGCCTGCCTGAACTGACGCTTATGCTCAATTTGCGGCCACAACGGGAGCTGTGGTGTTTACTGAGGTCACCGTTGACGTAAACATTAACATAACCGTAAGCCTGGGACTAGGACATGTAAACATAGTGATTTCAAACAAGGACTTTTATGGTGATTGAATTGCTTTGCTAATCCTGTTCAGGAATACACGCGGGTGTATGAGCGTATGCTACAACCTTTTGAAATACACAGCAAATTGCAGAATGAGACAGGCTATTGCACACTGCTTGGTAAAAGTGTCTCCATATGACATTTTCTGCCACTAGACTTGCATACAAAATCAAATAAATGGTACCTGCCTCAGTGTTATGTAACTGTTTTTTAATGCCTGGCTGATAAGGTCCTCTGCTGTTATTTTAATGGGCTGCCGTGCTTGTATCAGCTGACTGCACTAGTGCTCACAAACAAGCACAGCCCTTGTAAACAGGCACAGCCATTGTTCCGCATCATCTGACAGTGCCTTGGGGTCGATTTGTGTGTTATATTCTGTTTTATTACTGCTATATATATTCTATATGTTTCTGTATTCTTTGTGCTTATACAGTATATAGTTATGTGTAGCTTTGTGTCCTATGTGGAATGTGTTTGTAGATACTTCTTACAGAGTTACATATAGCCAGCAGCTTTCTTATCTTTTGTGTGGTACAGTAGTCCCTGACTGCTGGACTTTAAACAGGTTCACCAACTTGCAGCCGAATGAATGAGCAGGCAGTGTTTCCTACAGTGTGTGTCTTCTCACCTGAGAGGCTGTGCCCTCCTGCCTCTGATTGGCTGATTTGGACATGGAGTGCTGGTTGTTTTACTAATTGCTCAGTTCTCCAGTGACCTGCTGGAGCTCCACCAGTTTTATTCCATAGAGCAGTGGTTCTCAAACTGGGGGTCGCGAGACACAGAGGTAGTCGTGAGACACACATTTTAGCCATAATTGTTAGTAGTAAATAATATTATGGCTAACACCTCTGGACATAGCAGGAGTCGAAAGCTTAGCAGGGGTTGTGAGCTGAAACGTTTGCCATAGAGCCAGCACCACTACAGTGGTCAACAACACAAGTGTCTGAACATTGTTATCCACAAAGACTCCATAGCAACCACGCCCTACTTCAAGGCCTCCATAGCAACCACGCCCTATCACAAAGCTTCCATAGCAACCACGCGCTAAAGGAATATAATATTTATTTATTTATTTGTAAAGCAACTTTAATACTACACATATGATAATTGCAGCTCAAAATGCTTTACAGTGAAGGGATTACATGACACCAAGAAGACCAAGGTTAACGTGCTCAGAGATACAATGGGGCTTGAAAGGTGTTGTCCCTCTCCCAACCCACTCTCTCCCGCTTGTCTCCCTCCAGGGGAGAGTTGCCATCCAGCACCAAGCCTGGCACCCCAACGACCCCGCCCAGCTGGTCAGGCCGGACCCGCGGGACAGTGAGGGGGCGGGGAAGCCCCCCCCGCCGCCGGCGCCGCCCCAGGAGCTACCTGGCGCCGCGGAGCTGCGTCTGATGGGCGACCTTCACACGCGCACCCACCAGCTGCAGGACGACAACACGCACTACTTCGTGACCACCAAGGCGGGCGCACATTGCTTCAGGAGGGGCACGGAGGCCTCCGCCCCACCCAGGGGAGGGGAGGGCCCCGCAGGGGGCGCGGCCCCGGGGCAGCGGAGGCCCCTCCAGGAGCCGCCGCCTGCCCCAGGGAACTCGCCCGGCTCCCGGACGCCCCATGCCAAGTCCGGGCGGCGGCTGGTGAAGTGCGTGTGCCGCCCCGGGTGGCACGGGCCGTACTGCGGGGTGCCCACCATGGTGTACCACTCCAACCTGCCCACCAAGGAGCGGCTGGCGCCCCGCGGTACGGCCCGTAGGCTGATCAACGCCATCAACATCAACCACGAGTTCGACCTGCTGCACGCGCGCCTGCACGAGCTGGCGCCCGCCGTCGACCTCTTCCTCATCTGCGAGTCGTCCTACACCGCCTACGGGGAGAGGAGGCCGCTGAGGTACGCCCCCTGCTGGTGTGGCTGTGGTAGGGGTGTGTGTGTGTGTGTGTGTGTGTGTGTGTGGTAGGGCTCTATGTGAGTGTGTAGTAAGGCTATGTGTGTGTGTTTGGTAGGGCTGTGTGTGTGGTTAGGGGTATATGTGTGTGTAGTAGGGCACTATGAGTGTGTAGTAGGGGAGTGTGTGTCTCTGTGTGTGTGTGTGTGGAGGTGTGTTATGTAATCAGCACCATGTTGTAATGCTAGTTAAAGTACCATAATGCAGCCGGAAGGTCGTGGGTTCGAGCCCCAGAGTTGGCCTAACTGTAACCATCCTTGAGCAAGATGGCTAACACCTTCACCTGCTTATTGTAACATGTGATTGTACAGTACACAGTCGCTTTTAGCCGGTGTGTCGGGGTGCAAAGGTCACCTACACTAAGGCACTGTGTGGGAGTGTTTTGTTCCACCGTGCAGAGGCGTGGTTCAGGAAGGGTTTTGAAACCATACTTCCCCACCCTATTGAGCAGCTCTTGTCATCCTTCTGCACATGTATGCGTACTGCTTCAGGCCATGGGTAAAGCATGTGATGACTGCTGCCATTGCAAGAGTTTTCTCACGGTGCATTTAACTATTATGCCACATTGTGATGCGGATGAGAACTTATGGCCAAATGCAGAAGACAGAATTTATGCAAATTACTGTTGACTAAATAAATGAATCAATCAATCTTTATTTATACAGTATAGAACTTTTCATACAAATACATACATACACAGTATAAAATCATTAAAAACAATACAATATATAAAAAACGTAATACCACCACTCTATGTAACACCCATCATCCCAACCCTCCAATCACAAACGAGCACCAGGGAAAACAGAAAATCAAGCCCAAACATCCGGAGTCCCATACCCACCATACCCGAAACACTAAAACTCCCGGGACCCCAGACTGCCTCCCCAACCATTTCAATATCAATCAGAGAATGGAAAACTGAAGCCCACACACCAACATACCCCAGACCCCCAAGGGTGTGGCACCAAAGACGCATCACTGAACACAGACACAACGCAGGTAACTTAATGGATCAGCTCCTCCCAGCTAAACCCCCAGGCACTGCAGGCCAGGGCACACACCCACACACAGCTAAACATGTACTTTGTCACGCCTTGGTTGATTATGGGATAATCTAGAAAATAATGTCTGTCAATCATGATGGGTAATTACTGTACATTTTGCCTAAGGTGAAAACTGAAAGATTTTAGCATTTCAAAGCATTTCATTTTGAAACTCTTGTCTAGATCAAACTCATTGTTTGGTCTTGGACTAACTGATTTGTTACAATGACTAAACTGAATTGCAGAATGTTTAGATGGCTTACCAAATGTGCTTGTTGTATTTCTCCAAACACATAGTGGTGAAATACACATAGTGGTAAAAGATGTTTACAAACCCAATGAAAATAAATTAATTTGTTGTCAATGCAATATTGAATTGGATACAACACAAGTATGTATCAGTATCAGTTTTACATGTTTTGTACTACACTTTGATCAAAAGCGACTAACAATCACTACATTTGTAGCAGAATGGGTTATACTCCCGTTTTTTAGGATAATGACAGCAACATGTCATCAGGGATAACTTAGTTAAACATTTTCTATTAATATACACCATACAATTCCCAGATATAAAAATTGCTAGAAGTCTAAGAATAGTTCCTTTTCTATTTTCAAAAAACTGATCTGACTCCAGGGTTCCTTTTGATCTACGAAGTTGGTCAACGTGTTTGGATACTCCAAGGGTTTTACTAAATACTAAACAGTCTCTGGGAAAGGATTGTCAGATTGTTTGGGTGTTCTACTACCAGATAAAGGGCCGTGTGTTAGCCAACCTGTAAGCTACCTGGACCTGGAGTTTAGTACGTATTTCTTGATAACAAGGAAATGTCCGCTGGTGGCGTCTGAAGAGCGTCGACGCCAAGGTTAAGAACACTGTTCTGTTTCTTGAGCATCACAGCCATAAACATTTTGAAGCTCCATCGTCAATTTGTCTTATTAAAACCTTATTAAAAGTGCATTGCTTGACGCACTGCAGAACGTCGCCACCAGTGGGCGCTGGCCTTTAGTCACCTTGGATTTAAGCGACGCTAAATTACCTGATTGTGTTTGTGTGCGTGTGTGTGTGTGCGTGCACGTGCGTTCCCTTTCCGCTGCTCCAGTTTCCTGCATCTCCTCCTCAACGGCACGTACGACTACGTGCGCCACAAGATCCTGTACGTCTACCTGGACCACTTCCCCGAGGGGGGCCGTCAGGATGGCTGGATCGCCGACGACTACCTGCGCACCTTCCTGACGCGCGACGGCATGTCGCGGGTGGTGGGCGCACGGCCAGACGACATCTTCATCATCAACGATGCCGACGAGATCCCCGCCATGGAGGGCCTCCTCTTCCTCAAGCTGTTTGACGGCTGGACCGAGCCCTTCGCCATCCACATGCGCAAGGTACAGTACACGTGCTCAGCATTCCCTCCTAGTGTGTATGGGATTGTCATGACGACCGCCGGTTACACACGCCCGTTTACCCTCACACCTAGTCTGCTTGTTTACCCTCACACCTGGTCTGCTTGTTTATCCTCACACCTAGTCTGCTTGTTTACCCTCACACCTAGTCCCCTTGTTTACCCTCACACCTAGTCTGCTTGTTTACCCTCACACCTAGTCCCCTTGTTTACCCTCACACCTAGTCTCCTTGTTTACCCTCACACCTAGTCTCCT
>JAODUG010040505.1:0-17179 GCA_027564795.1 Aphredoderus sayanus | reverse complement strand
ATATATAGTGCAGTACACTTTAATATTTTCAACAGCAAAGTCAAACATTCAATTAATCCGTATTTGTTTTTTAGGAAGCATGTAATGCAGTCCCCGCAGCGGCGATTTTTGATGACGCATACAGAAAGAATTTCGGCACAACCGTATAACACGTACTGTTGTGCCGAAATTGTTTCTAAGCATACAAGTACATGTATGAGCAATTGTATATAAACAACATTAAATACATGTTATTTGTCTTTCACGTACTCTTGTTTATTAATTTTGACAGATGTCTAGTGTACTACCCATTCTCAGAGCCATTGCTCACCAAGGCAAAGGAAGTATTTTGGCAGGAATAAACGTTCGTCACAACAGCCCTCGCTAGACCCCTTTCTGGTATTGCCGCTGTTCTAGGGTTTCTCACAAGCGTAGAGATGCAATTGGCATTAAGTAAAACATTTGGCCAAAAGCCTATTAAATTTCAGTTAGAACAAGATGGAGATTTCTACATGGTCGGATCTGAGGTATGCAATTATAGTTATAGATTTGATTGTACTGTATCGCGTAACTCCAATGCAATGCATATTGTGGTTGCTGTTGTATTCAATTCAACATCGGAAGGCCGCAGCAGGCTTGGCGGTGATGTTGGTTTTGGGGCTAAAGTACTGTTATGGCGACCAGCCCTCTTGATTTCAGAGCTGGTTGCACTTTTAATTTTGTGTGGGGGACGGCGTCGTTTTTGAACAGGTCCACTGCAGCATCCCACCTCAAGCTCAATAATATTACTGAAACTATAGCGTAACAGTAGTACTGTACAGTAGAAAATTGGCGCTGCATAGCGCTGCTTTGGAGGTGGGTCGACTTGAGTGCCATTTATGGCATTCATCCACCTCTCTAGTCTCTAGAGTTTCTAAAATCCCACGTAGACCAGATTAGTTATTACAGCCGGAAAAACAACATTTCTACCCATGTTAGCAAACTGATTTGTCTTAAAAATGTAACGTTTACAGTCAGTGACAATATCGAAACAAAGAGATTTTTTCAAATGACCACTAGGAGGCTCACTATGCCTATTTGTAGTTCGCCATTTGTGTATTTTGAAATAAAGAAAACTCGGCATATATACAAAAACACCTTTTCAGATTAAAGACCAAATAACTGGTTTCAACTTTTGTCATTTACCAGTTAATATACCGATTTAAATCAGCACAATCAGCAATAAAACAGCCCCATATTATATTAACATATTCAGTTATGCATGATAGCAGTTTATTACCAGTCAGCTTTTCTGAACATTAGACCGCTAAATATTATGCAGTTAGTGTTATATATGCATGCAGTTAAATGTATTATTATTATTATTATTTTAATATCAATAATACCTTCAAACCATGTTAAAATATCCTTTTTGGATATAATAATTGGGTCACATAGCAGAGATTTTTAAATTCAAAGTGATTAACAATGAGTACAATTCTAAGTATTAAGGTAGGTTTATAGTAGGGGTTAGGCAGTGCATCTTGCTCAAGGATGCTTACAGGTAGGCTTGCTGAAGATCAAGCCCACAACCTTAAGCATTAGGGTATAGTGAGCCTTGTTATAATTTCTCCTTGTTTTTAGGTTGGGAATTATCTACGCATGTTCAGAGGCTCTCTCTACAAACGGTACCCATCTCTATGGAGAAGACTAGCCTCAGTGGAGGAGAGGAAGAAAATTGTTGCATCATCACATGGTGAGTTAGTGGTTTGTGGTCCCAGTGGGTGTAGGATGGCCTAGTGGTCTGGGTGTTCAAGCCCCGGAGCCGGACTATGCAAGCATCCTTGGGCAAGATGTCTAACCCCAATTGCTCCCAAATGCCAAATGCCGTAAATGTAAATGGTTCCCAAATGCCGTAAATGTAAATGGTTTACCCAAAATAATAGCCTGGTGGTCTGTGTGTCCATTGCCTACAGAAAAGGTCCTGGGGACACACCTTTTACATTAAGGCAATGAAATAAGATTTTTTTTTTTCCTTCCACACTCAAGCCACAAGTGTTACTCTGCTGAAAGCTTCAGAATGTGAAGAAATCTTTGAAGGTAACGATGAAAAATACAAAGCAGTGTCTATCAGCACTGAACCCCCAGCCTACCTCAGGTAATTACTAACAGTGGTCAAGTCACCTCTCTATTTCAGATTCAAATGCATCAATGACACATAAGCTACCTGAATATTCAGTTCTTTACTGCAGTTTATGCAAATAGACATTAACCTACCCCATTGGTTCCTGTCCCTTATTTCCATATGCTCTTAACAAGCTAATTCAGCCTTGTCTTATGTGAATACTACTAGTGTCCATGCACAAACGCGTATGACTTCCGTGTGTTTTTTTAAAGGGAGCAGAAGGCTAAGCGTAGCAGTCAGTGGGTCCCCACCCTGCCCAACAGCTCACATCACCTTGATGCTGTGCCTTGCTCCACTACTATTAACCGAAACCGTATGGGTCGTGATAAGAAGAGGACCTTTCCGCTGTGGTGAGAAAACTCTAGTGTTTTACCTTTTTACAGGAAAAGCTGCCAGTGCACTAAAACCATTAGTTTAGTGCATTGGTATGGACTTAATGCAACCTAAAGAATAACATTAAATGGTAAATGGACTGCATTTATATAGCGCTTTTATTGAACCGGACACTCCAAAGCGCTTTACAGTTAGCCTCACATTCACACACCCATTCACACACCGATGGCTGCCATGCAAGGCGCCATCTAGCCACGGGGAGCGGTTAGGGTTAGGTGTCTTGCTCAGGGACACCTCGACACTCGGTGAGGAGTTAGCAGGTTTCGAACCAGTGGCTTCTCAATCACCTGTTGCCCCGCACTACACACTGTAAAGGGGCGCCAGTGTTTTGGAAATCCAACTGCAGCTGAATATTAACTGCATGTTAACTATAGAAATGCTGACCACAGTTGTTTATTTTAAACTAAACTATTTTCCCTCTCCCTTAGTTTTGATGATCACGACCCTGCTGTGATCCATGAAAATGCCTCTCAGCTAGAGGTGTTGGTCCCAATTCGCCTAGATATGGAGATAGACGGACAGAAGCTTCGAGACGCCTTCACGTGGAACATGAACGGTACTCGGCACACGACAACAACAACGTCTGTGGTCTAAACTCCTCAGTTGTATGCTAAATGCACCCCCATTGCTCCTGCAGAGAAACTGATGACCCCAGAGATGTTTGCAGAGATCTTGTGCGATGATTTGGACCTGAACCCCCTGGCGTTTGTCCCAGCTATTGCCTCGGCCATACGGCAGCAGATTGAGTCCTACCCCACTGACAGCATACTAGACGAGCAGACGGACCAGAGAGTTATCATCAAGGTAGACTCTAATCATATGTTTTATAAGATATTGCAGAGGTCTTGAACATATTTCAGGGCAAAGACCCCTTGGCTGTTAGAAACACTTTGGAGGGACCCCCTATTACATATCATGAAATGACATTGCTTATTAAACCGGGCTGTATTCTTAAGCTAATATTACGTACCTGTTTGGCATGGACTTATTCCCAGTGTTTTATTGGTCCTGCACAGTGATTTATAGGCTGGCTGGCTGGCTATAATAATATTGCATGAGGATCTCTTCAGTGTATTGATTTTGTAAAGGAATACAAAATATTTCTTTGCCTATTAATATAGGTTATGTTCATATATATATTTGGAGACATTTTTTGCAGAAACAAGATTGGGTTCAAAGAATTTGGCAAACCCCTTGTTGAAGATCTGACAGTGTATTTAATATAATTTCAGAGTTTCTGTATAAGAAGCAGAAACCTATGTGGCACCAAAATGTCACAGCCTATATCCAGCTATATGACAAGCACAGAACTGTGTGTCTTTGTATATTTCACAGCTCAATATACATGTGGGTAACATTTCCCTGGTGGACCAGTTTGAGTGGGACATGTCAGAGAGGGACAACTCGCCAGAAACATTTGCTTTGAAGCTGTGCTCCGAGTTAGGCCTTGGTGGAGAGTTTGTCACCACGATTGCCTACAGCATCCGTGGTCAACTTAGCTGGCACCAGAGGACGTACGCCTTCAGGTAATGCACCGGATTATTGCTCTCACACTGACAAATGCTTGCATGTTGCTACCAAGCTATTTATTGTATTATTGTTTATGGTTGCAATAAAGACATTTTTTATATGCAAATGTAATATCCTAATGTAATTAAAAGGTACACTATTAATTGTGTGTGCAGAATTGCCCTTATAGTTGGTTTGTAACCTCCCCAACCACAACATCTCCATGCTTCCATCCATTTTTTGTGTTGCTAACCAGTGCTGTCTGGCTTTCTCTCCACTGTCTTGTTCCTCTAGGTCTGATTTCAGGTCAATATGCTTAAGAATTACTTGAACTTGCCCTCTACCCCTAAAGCTTAGCCTTCTTCCACGCTCTTACCACCTGCCCTGGGAAGCTGAGTACATTTACACTTATATCTTCCATCTCTTCACGCTGCACTGCTCAGCTAATCATACAGTAATCCAAGTTACACCAGCCATCTCCAAATGTGCATGATAACAATTTTTTTTTTTTTTTTTTTTAAAAAGGTTGTTTACAATAGTTAGCCCTTTCCTTATGTTATCAGAAGCATATGCTTTAAGCATTTCTACACTGGTTATGAAGGATGTACTGTAATGTTTGGACATTAATACTCTCACTGTATGACACCTTCTCAATCACCAATTTGAGATCTGCTAAAGTAGGACTGCTGTCTTGAAGAAAAGTTAACATACATGCAGAGGTTTATTTAGGCTCAAATAATTTGCATTTACCACCATTTTGTCCCCAATAAAGTAAATTAATCAAGTGGTAATTCAATAACCCTCCTGTTGTCCTCGGTTTTCAAATGCACTACCTTGTTGTGCCAGCAGTACACATCATATGCTGTAAAATTAGGTTTAGCGCCTATCTGCCACAAAGAGGTAGCATGTTGGGTCATTTTGACCCAGAGGACAGCAGGAGGGTTAATATATTATTAAAATAGCATTAGTAACTTCATCATTAGGCCTAGTTGGCCTACCAAAAAAAAAGTAATAAAAAAAAAAAAGTCATAACGGGGGTCGGGGTATTACATTATAGGTCACCTGATTTATCATGTAGTCTGACACTTTTATTGCCTTGGCTGTGATTTCTCCACAGTGAGAACCCTCTCCCCACAGTGGAGATTGCCATCCGTAACACGGGAGATGCAGACCAATGGTGCCCCCTGCTGGAGACATTGACTGATGCAGAGATGGAAAAGAAGATTCGTGACCAAGACAGGAATACCAGGTGAGGGGGGGAGTGGGTTATCGAATGTACCGACTGACCAGCCAGTGACTGGTCGATGTCATGTGGATGTACTTTGGCTTTACCAAAACTGTTTTTAAAATCACCCTGAAAGGCTCACACTCTTACACTAGGCCATTCTACAGATTTAGAAGTGTATAATAGGTGACATACTATGTTGTAAAAAGCCTTATCAGAAGTAGGCTATGCTTTCCATTTGAGTTTACATCACTGGCTAATACAGGATTACATTTTGTCTGAATTATTCTGAATGGACTATTGTGAAGAGGGTTTACTGGAATGTTTGTTTGCAGGCGCATGAGACGACTTGCCAACACTGCACCATCCTGGTAGAGACTTGAGGACCTCAAATTCTCCACAGGTTTTTGATGCTGCAGACACATTTAAAAAGACTTCACCGCAAAATGAAATGCTGATATGGAACCCTGCTATATTTAGTTGTAATTCCTAATTTTGGGTGAACTGTTCCTTTTGGTACAACAACACAAGTCATTTACAATGGGTGAATGACGCATCTGGACATTCCTGTACTCTTGCACACACATCATGCTAATTTTATGTCACAACAAAACCTGATTTGGATTTGGTTAGATTTGTCTGCCACATTTATACCCTAATTGAGATGTCTGCCATTAAAATTGGTAAGAATACATGTATCCTAAATAGGTGTATAAGAATGTAAGTTGACATGAGACCCTCGGGTTTGTGACAGGACACAAACACTATCTTTCATTAAATGTGTTATGATAGTGCTGACCACTAAGGTATTGATATTAAGCTAGACTAATTTAGAATTATGTAAACATTTGTTGTTTGCCTTTTTTTTTTTATTGATAACTATTTGGTCAATTTTTTGTAATAAAATGAAGATATGTTAGACTGGGTGGTAGAGATGCTTTTCTTTGGTTTTAAATGTCACACTGTAGCCTCATTAGACCTTGCTGATCTTGTGAGCTACACATTCAGATAGACCCTGTTCACACATTGCATTATCATGTCTTGAAGTGGCCTGCTCAAAGTACAGGTGTGAACACACCCAATTTGTATTGAGATTTGATCACTCACACCACATTCAAAGATGGTCTGGGACACTCATGGCCACATTCTTTTGGCAGTGTGCTAATGTGTCCTGGGCCACAAGGAATGACAGGGTTTCATGGCTATCACAACAGAAAGCAGCTGTACTTTTGTTGATGTTTTGGTTATGATACAGCATAAGTGGGAAGTGAAAAATAAGTAGTACGTTTTGTGAAACAGCAAAACAATTGTAATAAGGAATAATTTCATACTTTAATTTGATATTAAGAAAAGCATATAAATCTCCTTGACGACATTGACGCACTCTGTTCCACGAGTCTTCCCACTACATGGCCTACAATCTTAGTCTAGCAGAGGCAGGATGATAATGTTTTAACTCACCAAAGCTGAGGGCTCACTTTCAGTGAGAGGCCACCTGCACTCACTTTCATGCCGCCTTTGAAAGGCAGCACAGTGGTTCTTCCTCTGTGAAAACTTCTCGATGACTTTGGGGGTGAAGTCGTGCATCTGCTGAAGCAGCTGGCTTTCGATGGACAGCATGGCCAGAGCATTGAGTCGCGGCTGTTCTGTGGTATTGCAAGTGAATGATTGTATCCTCTTCAAGGTGGAAAACATCCTCTTCGACTCAGAAGTCATCATAGGAGTTGTTATGACAATTTTCAGCAGTGTGACAGTCTCAGTAAAAGCCTCCTCCAAGTTGTTCTTGTAAATGGACGTCAACAGTGACAGGGCCGTCTTACCACTATTAAGCTCAGTGTGGCGGTATAGAGTGGTCAACTCGGCCTTCAGCTTCTCTTCGTTTCCTACAGGCCATAGTTTCACAGCACAGTGGAACTCAGATGTGGGGAAAACGGAGACGAATTGTGGGAAGAGCGAGCTATCGACCAGCTTTGCAGCCATCAGGTAGTTACTGTGTGAAAACCTCTGCGCCACGTGAGATGTAACTGCGTCGCATGCCCCCTTCATCACCGCCGCTGTGTTGGTTACTCGTCGGCCTGGTTCATCAGCTCCATCATGAACAGCGGCTGCGAATTCATCAGCTTGCTGCCGCACTTTTTGGACACTGTTATTGAAATCGGCGAGCGCTCTGCTAATTTCAGGTGCGTCGATGTTCCGCTTTAGCAGAGTGTTGTATAAAACATTCACGTTTGGCATAAGCAGGGAGAAGAATTCCAGCAGCTGCAGAAAGGCTCTGTCCCGGAGTTTCTTAGAGAGGCCGTATGCCTCACTTATGGTGGCCTCGTCCCTTCCTGGTTGTGTGCGTATATCCTCCATACACTGAAGCAGCGCAGAACGGTTCTCCCAAACCGCATTGACAGGTCTACTTTTAAAGTTCCAATTTGTCTTTAGAATGCGTTTCTGTGTGGCCTTTGCCAGCGCAGCTACTCTTTTTGAAGAACCAGAGAAAAATTTGTCAAAAGCAGTTAAATCTGCAAAAAACACCTTCAGGATACTTATCCGTGCTGAACAATGTTGCTGTAATGTTAAGGGCAGCTGATGGGCATAGCAGTGAACAAACTGGGCATGTGGGTATGTCTCTTTCATTCGCTTCTGTACCTCATATATGTTAGTTACAGCAGAACCATCATAAGTCTGAGCTATCAGCTTGTCTCCCAGCTTCAGTGGTTCCAGAACAGCCTTGATGCTATTAGAGAGTCCGAGTTCAGTTTTATCTTTGACTTCAACAAACTCCAAAAACCTCTCTGTCACTGTATTGTCAGGCAACATGTATCGCAGCACAACCACTATTTGTGATTGACAAGAGACATCAGTTATCTCGTCTGCCTGTACAGCGACAAACGATGTCTCGTCCACTTGCTTAGCTATCTCCTCCCTGTACACTTCATACATACATTCTAACAGGTCGTTTTGTACAGTGTGTGATATCCCTTTAAAGATTGGCTCAGCTTCATAGTGTCTCCGAAGCCTCGAATCGCTTTCACACATTGTCTCAAAAATACATTTGAATAATCCCGGATTAAGAGAGTCTGTCCACTCGCCGTGACCCCGCAGTGCTGTTTCACATTTTCCACACAGTTGAATACATGTTAATATCCTACTGATCACGTACCTGTTTTCCTCCACCTGTTTGTTATGCTGTTCAATGGAGCGCCTGTATGCATCATCAATTTGGGAAGCGACACTGACTCTTCCAAGTACGGCCAATTTCACAGCATTGTCTAGATGACTTCCGCTGCTCTCATGTCTTGAAATCCTCTCAGACAGATGTTTCAAATCTTTATAACCAGTCCTTGCCCACGTACCCTCTCCACCAAATAGTAGACATGGAAAGCAGAAAAGTGCTTTCTTTTGTATGCTAACAGTTAGCCACTTTTTTTTCGAAAACCACTCAACATTAAACCCGCGGTTACTTTTACCATTAGTTTGAGTAATTACAATATGCCGTGGTTGGTGTGCACCAAGGCGCTTTACTTCCAACTTCTCCTTGAAATTAAGGCTGTCAAACCTGCGTTCCAGTAGAAAATCCACTTCGTTCATTTTCTCAAGTGAAGTTAGCTAACCTAAGAAAGTGTTCTTGCTCTTCTTCTACGAATAATGTTGGCGTCAGGGAGACAGATCAGCCAATCAAGTCAACAAATATTAAATTATGCTTTAGTGGGGCTACATGGTGTAAGCCCCACTTCTCCAATCATACGCTGCTTCTTGGGGTGCGTTCAAAAGACTGAACGTTGATTACATTCAGTGAACATTTTTACTGAACACTCATTGAAACTGCTTTCCAAGACATTTTCTGCATTTAATGGTCGCGGCAAGTGTTGCTCAATGACTGCATGTAAAAGTTTATTCGCATTTGGGACCATTAATGACTTTTTATATTTGTGAGTATTGTCCTCATCATTATTAATTACCAGTAGGCCTAGAAAATTTGCAAATGTGACTTTCATTGAAATCTTATTTACCTGAAAAGTATGTTAATTCTTAAATTAAATTAATTACATATAAAATCTTAATGTTAACACAATTGTGTAAAGCAACAGAGATCGCAGTACCTTGTGCATCTGTAGCCTACAGCTGAATCATAAAAATACACACCAATAAAACAGTTTTATAAAACACACTCTGTTTTATAACCTGGCGTGTAATTTACGTTTGTTATAACGTAAAGTAAACGTTACACCATATTGAACGCCGCCATCATCAACTTCGTTTTGTTCTTCGTGTTATTTTGGGCAGATTAGAAACGAGCCATTGTCGTATTGCTGCCCCTCGGTGTTGCTTTTGTGTATTATCGACGTCTCCTTTTCTAAAATTGTATTTCTGACGATTATTGCCACTCATTAATCTAGTATTTCACTCCAAAGAGTTGATCTGTGTTCTTTTTTTTTCACAGATCATTAGGCATGCTATAGCCATATCCTATAACGGCCAAAATAACATAGACAAAAGCAGTGAGGGTGAACAATCCAACATGTTGTCACTGTGTAGGCCTGATTTGTAAATTCACTTTGTTTGAAAATTAGTATACGTGTGTTGTTAGGGGAATTTCGGGGAGAGCGGGTTGGGGCGAGTTGCGGGTATGGGGCGCCACAGTCACGACTTTTCAGGTGAGGGATGAAGTGTCCTTGTTTGAAACTGAAAATGTATAGGTTATTTAATGTCCCGCAAAATCAGATTTTCCCATTAATGTCTGAACTATGTGAATCATAAATAGATAATGTGCTTTTAAAGTATGCATTGCATTCCTCTCTACTCCTCCCCTTTCTGCTCTTCCTTCTCAACCATTGTTGAACTGGCAAGTCCTGACTTGAAAATCCTTGGAGATACTGTTCATATGAAGTCTCCAATGCTTTTAATAGACATGACAGACCAAAGGCTGGAAGTATAGCACGTGATGGAGCTATAGCCTACTTGTTTTGAGACTGAAGACTAACCCAAATACGTTTTATATGAGCATACCTTTATCTGAACATGTACAGTCATGTTTATCCCCCATGGGAGATCCTGTTGCTCTTCAGCTGTATTTCTCTGCATTGTTACTCTTGTGACTCAAACACATCAGAAAAGCAAACTAGCATATGCCAATTTAATTTACTGAAATGTAGTTATTTATCTACAGAAATTACACTTTGGAAGCAAAATCAGTCTAATTTAATTAAATAGTAAATTATACAAGTCCACATAAAAAGTTCACTTGGAAAATGGGTGTTTACTCTATACTTCTATGTCTGTCAAAGGTCTAACAAAAAACAAAAAAAAGGAATATCCCTTGTCCACAATAAGGATTATACAGCCAATTAGGGGATCATTAACACCAGTAATGACAGTATTATCTCCAATATGCATTGTGTAAACATTAAAGTCACATGCTAATTGTTTGAAAACAATACATTCACTTTAATGCAAAAATTCATCGCATTTTATATAATATTTACATAAGATACATAGGTAAAACATGAACATATCAGGCAAGTCAAAGTAGATAAAACTTTCAAAAATTGTAGTTTCAAAAAGTTTACATTGTCGTTCTTAAATTGCAATTGCATTGTTCAAACATTTAACAGTCCATTACCACTGCCTGCTGTTTTGCAGTAGAAATGTCATCAAGTCAAAAGTATCAGTGTCCTGCACTGATTACATAGCACCTTGTTTTAAAACTACCCTATTTAATACACATGAAATTGATCATACTAAGCAATAAAATGTTAGTATTTTTCCACTTGTTTACCAATTTATTTTTATCACATAATACAGATCATTAGATGTTCTGAATGTGAAAGCATTAGTTATAGATTTAATTTTACGAAATGGCTTCTCTATCTGTACGTTTTTTTCCTTAGCCATTTTTTATTATAATTTTCTTGTTTACTAAAAAAAAATGTTTAATTGTGTGGAGAGAAGCCATGCAGTTACAGTAGTATGGTGAACATTACGTTTTATGATGTGTTTGACCATCACAGAACTGGAAGTTTCAACTTCTGACATGGAAAAATAATAATGTCGAACGCAGCATTAGAACAAGAGTTTGATGGTCAAAAAAGTTAGATATTGTATTGTTACACTAGTTATATCATAAATCTTGGCAGGTCCCTGCAATCATTCAAATAACAGTACAATTTAAAGATTTCATTCCAGTCATTCTTGACCATCCACTACCCTTCTTTGAACTTTTAGACCTTAGCCATGTGGGGAGGCAGTGCAGCCGAAAAAATCCACACCGATGTTGCGTGGGTATCCTTCAAGAACCTTCATCGCCACAGGGTCAAACGTCCAGTAGTTCATTCCACTCAGGAAATGAACATGGCCTGTTAGGGTCAAAAGAGAAGGCCATGGTTTGATGAGGGTGGGTAAAAAGGGAAGGGAAGGTTATCCTTACGTAGAATAATCTTATTTCATCTTTAAAATGGTCAGTCCATCCGTTGGGTTTTTGGAAGTCATATCTCAGGAAGTTTGAAAACCACTGACATCATCACAAGCATCACTCATTAGAAAATGACCTCAATATGTCATTGCACCTAAAGGTTTGCAAAGAGTTATAAAACTATATCCAGATGACAGTTTTACTCACTCTTACCATTTCCATCTCGAAAAGCCGCGTCAATGTTGCTGGGCATCCCACTCCAGTCTTGCATGCTGAAAGGATGATGTGCATCTACGCGATTTTCCTGTGCACTGAAGCGCCAGTAACTGCCCGATTTTAAGAGGTATATGTTTTGACCTTGGTCTCCCCATGGTACTGCCGCTTGGATGTCTGTAACAGGCAACCCCAAACGCTGCACTGACTCTGGCCCTGTAATCCTCCTTTCTGCATCAAATACCCAGTAACTGTCACCTGAGCAGAAAGACAAATAACAGAACATCATATAAAATAAACAGGCTATCTGTACATTTTATAAGATATTCCTTGATTTCTTTTTTCTTCTTTTTTTTGTTAAACTATTTCCAGACACAATGTAAATGCCGAAAAGGTTATTCCATATAGAGGTAAAATTTTGTAATTATTTGAGTTCAATAGTACAATTGCAACACCACAGTACATATTGTAAGCACAACACATATTCCAAATTTTGTACAAAATGGTCCAACAGTGAGATGTTTCATGTGAGAAGCACATGTAAGGAGCGTCATACATATTCTCCAACCTGAAACCAACCTTTGATGAACCAGATGTTGCCTGACTCATCTTCATAAGCTGCATCGATGTACTCAGGAATCCCTCTCCAGTGGCGAGAAGCCAAGGCTGGATAACCTGCTTGCAAACGGCCTTCGCGAATACGCCATACAAAACGAGACTTAAAGAAGAACAACTCTCCCCTGATCATGGACACGGCATCAAAGTTGGTCCTACAGGCGTCTGGCTGTAAATCAAGAAGAACATATGCATTTGTCCAATAGAATACTTGATTATATTATGTTTTCCAAAGAATGCAGCCACCTTTACCAGGCATCTGAACAGTAGATCAGTGTTTATTAATCCTGGTCCTGGAGCCCCTGCCTTGCATGTTTTACATGTCTCCCTGCTCCAACACAGCTTACTCAAATGAATGGGTTGTTATATTATCATTATAATCAGGTGTGTTGGAGCAGGGAGACATGTAAAGCATGCAGGGCAGGGGGTCCCCAGGACCACGGCACTAATTTGATTGAGCTCTCCTTCATCACAGATAACACACATACACAGGTAATCTTTATTATGTGATAACTAACATAGTTCAGTCTATCAGTGATAAATCAAAAATGTAATTCATAAATAGAGATAAGCTTTACAGATGTCTACAGATTACATGGTCCATTATATAGGCGTAGTAACCATGCTAGGATGACATACCACTCCAGTGTCAATTTCATTAGTCTCTGTGATGTCGGGCGTTGTAGGTTGGGGTGCCCCATATAGGTGTTGGATGCCTGCTATATCATCTTCGCTCAGCTCCAGTGGGTAGGAGAAACTGTAGAAAGGTGACATCACAGCACCAGGGACCAGGGAATGCTGGAGTCCCAAAACATGACCAAACTCATGTGCTGCCACTTGCAGCAGGTCTGTTCCTGAGAAGCGTAGAATGATTTGTACATACAGTACGCACAATGGTAGCAACAGGCTTCATATGTGTACCGTATAACAGCCTGTTATCAGTTTTAAAGGCACACATGAGAAATAAATCAGATTTGTTATTCACCTATGACATTATTGATAAATATGAATACCTTTTATATTTAGTGGTGATACATTTCACGTTTTGCTAGAGGAAAACCTATATTGTGCATCTTGTAAGAAATTAAGTAAAATTACAACTGAGAAAAAAAGAACCCTTCCTTTTATTTGCCTTCAATTTCAAATGTACTTACCTACTTCATTTCCCAATGTCCAATTCTCATCATAGTCAAAGTGGATGTCTCCTTCCCTGTGTGTCCGAGGAAAGAAAGCATGGGCCAGTATTCCTCCGGCACCGTCAAATGGTAAATTATCTCCATGCCAATACCTGGGAGTACATTTTAGTTACTTTCTCCATGGATAAATGACAGCAAAACCCTGTATGTGTTTGTTAGAGGTTCACCATACCTGTTGAAGTCAATAATGATGTCAGCTTTGCCGCTATAGACTTCTGTGAACTTCAGAGGGCTGACCTCACTCCAGACACGCAAGGCATCACGAAAGACATTACGCACTTTGTCCTGGCTCATTTGCCATGGGAAACGCATGATCCTTGTGGATGCACATATGGTCACATCTATTATTACTGACCTAACCTTGACTAATCTCTCAACTCTCACCCTTTACCTAAGGAGCAGGAATGATACAAAGATGTTGTGGACGGCACTAGTATAGCCTCACTAATATTTAAAGATAGCATTATAAATAATATTCTAACAATGTTTTAAGAGAGAAATGTTAAAAATTGTTGTATCAGTGCATCATTTCAGCAAATTAACTATTGACTAAAAGGTGTCAGATAACACAAAGTTACTGAAAGTCCAATCCTTGACATGGTGACTCAGTCTAAAGAGCAATAGTCTAATTCTTACATGCATCACATAAACAATGCTGCTCATAATGAAAATGTAATGCATGTACAGCTGGTGTGCATCTACTGTACATGGCATGTACAGTAGCAGCTGAAAACTGAAGCAAAACAAAACGTGGACTTCTTACCTGTAGGTGAGGTCTGTTTTATCCCAGCGTCCTCCAAAGAGCACAAAGCGCTTTCTGCGGTGTTGTTTTGTATAGGCTCTGTCTTTTTGCACCATGTAGGTAGATATACCCACCGTTGACCTGGGATAGTCTGGAACGCCACAGCGGGGACGCTTCCACAACTTTGTTTCATTTTCGGTGGATACTATGGAGCTCATGAGACGATGATCCTCAATAAGAGTGTCTTGTTCCAGTCTACCTATATTCTTCAGATCATCATCATGGTTATTCTGAGGCCAACCCTGTTAAAACAAACACATTTTTCATCTCTTTGTGCATAACACAATCATAAGCTTTCACTATCTCTGTCATCAGATGACGTGGGTTTAAACCCACATCATCTTTCTTTCTGGCATCACTAATAAATAATAAATTATTTCATCTTATAATTATTATATAGAATTATAGAGCACAAAAAAGCATCTAATTGACAACGCATTAAAAAATATAACAACAAAAAACAGGAAAAAGAAAATCAAGTAATAAGACACCGATGAATTATATTGAGAAAGTGAAAAAACATATTTTGGTGGCAAGTTGGTAGCCTAATATTTTGTGATGAACAATCATTCTCCTTTTCCTAATACTTGGCTATACACCAAGTGCCCCAGACCTGTAATTTCTGTAGTAGTTTGTGATATACACAAATCATATTATAAAGCATAAAGCTATCCTACAAGTGAAAATTAACTAGTAACCAAATAGCATAAGTCATTTGGTTGATCATACAGCCTGAACTGCTGAAAGAGCTGTCTGAAGCAAATGGGGTCAGCCTATGATTTTTGTAGTAATTGGGTTCCAAACCACCAGACTCGGTTGTTTGGGAGTGAGGTTAGAAAAGTATTGGGTGAGGAAGTGTAAGTAGGTGTAGATCTGAATTTAGTGTTTATGCTTTCTGGTGCTGATATGCTGCATGTAGCCATGTTATTATTCTAGATATAGTACATGTATTAATCCGATTTGTTCTAAATAAAATGGATTCTTCTTAAAAATGTAATGGATTAATATCCATTTTAAATACAGAAATTCAGAGCTCATGGCAAAATTACAACAATATTTTAAGAAATATGATTTTAAGTCAATTAAATTAACAAAATATATTCAGGCTTAAATGGCAAATACACATCTTTTATTGCAATTGCAGAATACCGCAAACTATAGAATGCTAATATATTTAGCAACTTGTTAAATATTACATCATTTCCACAATTGTGTCCAATGAAAACAAAACATACCAGATCTCCTGATTCTCCTTTTCACAAGAGGTATACTCTTGTATACCTCTTGTGAGGTGCAACATCACTGGTGTTGCACAGCAGCATGTCTCATAGCAACCAAGTAGCTAATGCACGACACAACAACTGTTCAAAATGTTAAATGGACTGTTAGGGTGTAGGATGGTCTAGTGGTCTGGGTGTTTGACTCCCAGCTGGAAGGTTGTAGGTTCAAGCCCCGGAGTTGCTGGATTACCTGCAAGCATCCTTGGGCAAGATGTCTAACCCCAATTGCTCCCGGTGGTTAGGTGCTCCTTGCATGGCTTGCACTGCCATCGGTGTATGAATGTGTGTGTGAATGGTGAATGTGAGGCAATAATGCACAGCGCATTGAGTGGCCGGTAGGCTAGAAAAGCGCTATATAAATGCAGTCCATTTACATTTACATCTGGAATTACTAGTACCCTTGTGGTTGAAACCAGTATTACAAAAATATAGTGAGTGTTAATTGGCTGGCACTAATCTCTGCTCTCTGAATATTTTGTTGCTAAAATACAATTGAGGAATGTAAATTTAAGACCATGGAAGATAATGCAAAAAGTATGTGTGTGGGGGGCGCTTCCCTCCCCCTCCCCTGTCTGAGATAATCACACGTGATTAGCTTTGCCTATGAAGAATCACTGTCAGTGTGTTGGATTCCCTCACAGCATTCCTGCTGTGAGGGAATGAATGTAGCTGCAGTGAATGTAGCTGCAGCTCCTTCACTGTTCAAAGCCCGGCCAGGCTGTTGTATGCAGATTCATGGAATCAGTAACATGAATCCAGCACGGAACAACCATGGGTCCTGTGGTACCATGGCTTGTAGCAGTGACCTACTTTCTCTGGCAATCTTCAGTGGAAAAGTATAATGTACGACGTTACAGAAATCTGTTTCGACTCACATCTTCACAACTTCACATATTTGACTCTCGTCTTCTCCGAACGTGACGGACGACATAGAAGGTGTGATACAGGCCTTTGGTATGATTTGCAGGGGCTAGCATATCAATGTTAGGTTGTTATGTAAAGGCTTACAGGGATAACATAGCATCATATATCTTGTGTATGTCAGTGGAACAGCCAGAGCCAGCCAGCTGTGGCTGAGGTCAGTCACCCACAAGGATTAACAAAGAGTTTTAAACAGAAAAGCCCAGACTAGAGCTTTACCCCTGCACAGAAATGGGGTGGTAACTTCTAAAATATAAAAACATCAACGACAGCAAGAAAACGTGATATTTTTCTGATTAATTAATAGGTTTATTAAGAATATGCATGTCAAAAAAATCTAAGTTATTCCAGACTTAATCATGTAATCAACTGCTAGTGCTAAGCTTTTACAAGGAAATGTGACAAAGCCCAGTCTGCAGTGCATCTCAAAGCTTGTGCTTGTGGGTGTACTGGAAAGTCTGAGACATGTTTTTATATATATA